>CBVK0100485127.1:0-18868 GCA_900067695.1 Picea abies
TTTATACATGAGTGCTTTGAAAAGAAGATAAGCAACTCATAATTACAATTTCACTTCTCTCTCAACCAATTCCACTTTTCTCTCAACCAATTTTCTATAATTACAAAATACTTATCCCTTCAAATCCTCTCTACTTTTCTCTCAATCAATTTGCTATAATTACAAAATACTTATCCCACTTTTCTCTCATGATATTCCTCGTCGAAATTAGCTTGAATTATCTCCTTCAAATTTTGAAAAGATGGAGGAAACATGCGGGAAGCTTTTGAATACTCCTTGGTTGAAAGATTCAAATATCCCTACATTACAAATCTCACACAAATCTTTAAGATATATATGAAAAATATATTAATTTATAATATTTAATCATAAATTCTCTTTTAATACTAAAATGAATAAAATGGAAAATAATAAGGTGAAAGCCAAATGTTTTCATGAAAAGAGTATACGGATGGTTAAATGAAGTGATAGAGTGTGAGGAATGGCGAAAGGAAAAGAGGATGAAAATGCGACAATTCTGAGACTCAACACCAAGTTTCTTGGGAACACTTCAAATTGTTTAACCGTATCTTCCTCTATCCATTCCCACATACATTCGCTCAGACCTTTCTTAGACCAAGACACCTTGTACTTAAATTCATAGCTCACAATATGCATGACCTACACTATGTAGGGATAAGAAATAAAAAAGTGAGAAGTGGACTACTCATTAAATTTGCAAGGAGAGAATCTATTGGGACCAACCTAGCCCCTCATTAAACTGATTTCTGACATCAAAAGCTTATTGTTCATTGCAAGCCATAGAATAATTTTACTTTTCAAAGGTGCATGAAGCTTCCAAAGGATGCTCCACCACCATTTTTTTTCCTTGTTGAACTGAGATTCCCTCTAGGTTGAATATCCTAATTTTGCATTGTATTTTCTTGTTCCAAGTTTTTTAGACTAGCACATAAGACATCCTCTTCCTCCTTTAGTCTAATAAATTTAGACACCAATTTGGCAAAGTAATTGATCCACTCATTATTTTCATGACCCTCCATCCCCAGCACACCCCGAGACTTCCATCCCAACATCCCAATGGCTTGAGAATATTTTTCTTTAGGGTATGCAAAGGCAAATATACTAGCCTCATCGAGGGACTGTATAAGGGATACCAAGAGATGGAATTCCTCATCTTCTCCCAAACAGGGGTCCTCCTTGATCCTTACTTTCTGGTCATTTCTAATCCTCCAAACTATCCAATTTCCTACGAGAGGGAAGGATTCTACCATTTCTTTCTAAATAATGGATCTGTTAAATGAATTCCACTATTGTTTGTACCAGTTTTTTATTGTAATGTTCTACAAATACTTTGATTTCATTACCCTACCCCATAATGATACATTATGGGTGAGCTTTCATAGACTTTTGTCTTTCAATGCTTCCACGAAGAGGAATATATTTTTTATCCTCCACCCTCCTAACGTTTTATGAGTTTCCACCCGACTCCATTTATGTCACATCCCCAGCCACCTACTGGGCAATGTAACTTAAAATTGTCTTGCTTTGATACCACATTGTCACATACCCAAACACCCAGGATGGGCATATTACACCAAAAAATACAAACTTCTCTTGTCAACATCTTTGATACGATATTATAACATCTTCATTTCCAGCAGCAACTCAATCATGTTTCTCAAATAATAATTCTGATACAAATTAAAACATAGAACTACACTCTGCAATGCACAATTACATACATATTCATAACAGAAATATACATGCATCATATACAACATAACCCATGAAAGGAAAGGCATAATAATTACTGAAAAACATTATTTAACACACAAATGGACACTTATCTTTGAATAAATGACATCAACCGTGTGCAGACCTTCCACGTTCCTCCCAGCCTTAGACCACACTGTTCATAAATATCAATAGTGGGTCACCCCCGAGCTGGGGCTAAACTCCACTTGGGTAAGGGTTCCCAACTAGACTAAAGTATCACACTTAACAAGAAACTCAATCATGGGTAACTCAATCATAGGTGACTCAAACATAGGAAAGTCTGTCACAGATGCCAATTCACACTGACAGCCTATAGTCCCTCATTCCCCACAAGTCTGTCCCACCCTAGGAAGTGTGCCCCTTATCTGTTCAACAGTCCTTCGACTGCCCCACTTCCCTTCCAATGCTTCAACAATAGGCTAGAAAAGAAGTCTCAGAGCTCTGTCACTGCAATTTGGCACCTCGGGAAATAATCCCTTGTGAGTTTGTCACCTAGAGAGAATGCAATGTCCCACGGGCCTAATAACCTGCCTCTTTAGTCTATCTCTCCAAGCTAAGAAATTTATAGATATATACGAATGTAACCGCAGAATATTGGTCACAATAACAATCGGGTTTAATGACCGAATAGTCGGCTACCCATCACAACTCATGATGACTGAATGATCCCCAATGAAATATGATCTAGAATGGACTAAATCAAAACTATAAGAATGCATGTTCCCAACTTGACACTTGTCATGTTGAGAACTGTCTTCAGTCCACAACATGTTCCCAACTCGAAACTTGTCATGTTAAGAACTGCCTTTAGTCCACACGTCCCCCTCCTCAAGAATTAGGATATAATAATATCCTTACTTTTTACCTTTTTAAGAAATATTAATATAATATTTCTTACTTTATAATTTTTAAGAAATATTAATATAATATTCCTTTTTGGGTTTAAACCCTTTTAACCTAGCCCCCTTAACCTCGACTAGTGGAGTTAGCCACCCAAAATATTTTACGTGGTTGGTCTGTCATAGCGACATATTTTCATTTTAATTACATGTGATTAGATTTACAATCCCAATACAACAGTATTAATCTTTTGCTTCCAGGCTCACCAACCTCAAAATACACAATTCATGCATTAAAACTAGTACACATGGAACTTCTGGGCTGTGCGCACTCTTTCTTTAGTGTTCCACCCTCACGCCCTTACTCAGGTGCATGTTACATCATGACATATATATACAAAAGTTCATTGGTCTCCAAAATATACGCACTAAGCTGGTGCACACTAGATCCTAAAGTGTGTGCCATTCTGTAAGGCTATTTTGTTAATGTGTTACTCCTTGTGCTCTTATACTGGTGCACGTTGTAAACTTTAGTTGCTTTTCTTTTAGTGCACCATTCATGCGCACTTCCAGAGGTGCATACTATATGCATTAAACCATGCGCTATATTATTTTAGAAATTGCGTGCACTTCTTTGGTATGATAATCATGCACACAAACTTAATGCGTGCAAAACCAAACCAATGATTTTGTTACTTTAGCTCACCATATTATAAGTAAAAGACAATTAAATTCATATGTACACTTTGGGGTTCATCCTATGGGTACTACAATCCCATCCCCTTTATTTATGCATTGTCCTCAGTGCAGTATATACATATATACAAGCCAAAAATTCATAAGTCTTCAAAAGGATGCTGGTATTTTTCCCGCATAGCATCTCATGCTCCCAAGTTGCATCCTTGATATTGTACCAAGTCCATTGGAGCTTTACTATCCCTATGGATCGATTTCAGAGCTACTTGATATTCTAATCCAAAATGTGCACCAAATGCACTTGAAAATCACCTTCTTGCTCCACCTGTATCACATTCCAATCAATGACATGATTAGTATTAGGCACATACTTTTTAAGTAATGATACATGGAATACATTATGAACATGCATTGATGTAGGCAGGGAAAGCATGTAATCCATATACCCAATCCTTTCCAGGATTTCAAATGGCCCATAAAAACACGCTGCCAACTTTGAGAAATTTCCCAACTTCAGGGAACTTCTATTGGCCTTTAATTTTAGAAACACATGGTTACCCACATTAAATTCCATGTGAGCTATGTCCTTATTAGCATAGATTTTATATTTGTCCTGCCCAACCTTTAAATTCAGTTTTATTTTACTCATTTGTTCTTCCATTTCTTTGAGTAGTTCTGGCCCAACTACTGCACGGTCTTCTAGATTGTGCCAACTCACTAGTGTGATGCATTTTATACCATGGAGTGCTTCAAATGGGATCATCTTTAGGGATGCTTGGTACCCATTGTTGTAAGTAAATTATATCAAGTGTAGATAATCCTCCCATTTGGATGGTTTATCCATCACATACATCCGTAGCATATCTTCTATTATCGGATTCACCCATTTTGTCTGCCCATCTGACTCTGGATGATAAGTTCTGCTAAAATGCATATTTGTTCCAAATCCCTAGAAAAATCCTTTTCAAAAATTTGATGTAAATTTTGGATCTCTGTCAGACACAATTGTCTTAGGCATTCCATGTAATCGAGTTATTTCTCTCAAATAAATATCAGCTAGGTTAGTTGCCTTGTGAGTGAGATTTACTGGAATAAAATGGGCATCTTTGGTAAGCTTATCCACCACTACCATGATGGAATCATGCTTCTTGTTAGTTATGGGTAGTTTAGTGATAAAATCCATTGTCATAACTTCCCACTTCCACTCAAGAATTGGAAATGGTTGTAACAGACTAGTTGGGTGTCTATACTCAGCCTTGACCTTTTGACATGCCAAACACTTGGAAATAAACTCAACAACTTATTTCTTCATGTCTGGACAATAATACTGGCTCTTGACAACTGCAATAGTCTTCCGGTAACCTAGGTGTCTAGCATAAGGTACAATATGCATTTCTCCCAATATCAAATTCTTCAATTCTCATGAATTTGGCACATAAATTATGCCCTTGTACTTGAGAATTTCATCATTTTCTAGCTTATAGTCTTCATCTTTATGCTGTAAGTTACCTTGCTGAAGTTCTCCTTTAACTCCATGTATTTATGATCTGATTTTGCAGCCTCTAGAATTATATCCTTCAAATCTGATTGGTACATTCTAATGGTTGTAGCATGCATCTCATGCACTCTCCTACTGAGTGCATCAACCACTTTGTTTTATTTACCTTTGATACACTTTATTTCAAATTCATATTCACTGATGAAATCTAACCATCTTCTTTTCCTGGCATTCAGAGTTGGTTGTCCAAACATGTATTTCAGAACACTATGGTTTTTCCTCAACTCAAATCTTTTTCCCATTAGGTAGTGCCTCCACATCTTCAAGGACTGAACTATGGCTTCTAACTCCAGATCATGAGTTGCATAGTGTCTTTCATGCTCCTTCAACTTCCTTGATTCATATCATATTACATACCCATTCTGAATAAGGACTCCTCCAATCCCTTTTATACATGCATCAATGCATACAATGAAATATTCATTTGGATCAACAATCCTTAGTATCAGAGCACTTTTTAATAAATTCTTCAAGTGTAGGAAACTCCTTTTACAATCTATTGACCACTCAAACTTCACACCCTTCTTCTGCAAGGAAATGATTGGGTGTGCAATCCTTGAGAATCTTTCAATAAATCTCCTATAGTAACTTGCAAGGCCCATGAATGATATCACCTCTAAGACATTCCTTGGTGTTTTTCATCCTTCAATGACCTTTATCTTTTATGGATCTAGTGCTATCCCTTCCTCTAAAAAGATATGGCCCAAATGATGAATTTGTTTCTAGTAAAATGAGCACTTGCTCAATTTGGCATACAACGAATGCTCCCTCAATATCTATAACACCATTATCAAGTGTTGTTCATGCTCTTCTTTACACTTGGAATATATCAAAATATCATCCAATAATACAATAACAAACTTATCCAAGTAATTCCTGAATATATCGTTCATGAGACACATGAAGACAATTGGTGCATTCGTTAACCCAAATGGCACCACTGTGAACTCATAATGGCCATACATTGTTATGAAAGCAACCTTGCTAATGTATTCTTCTTTAATTCTTACCATGTGATAACCTAACCCGAGATCAATGTTGGAGAATAATTTTTTATCTTTTAACTGATCAAATAGGTCATCTATTTTTGGCAAAGGATACTTGTTCTTCACAGTTATTTTGTTCAACTTCCTGAAGTCAATACGAATTCTCAATGTTCCATACTTTTTCTTTACAAAAAATACTAGGGCACCCCAAGGTGACACACTTGGGTGTATATAGACCTTCTTTATAATTTCTTCAAGTTTCATTTGCAATTCCTTCAGTTTAGGTGTACTCATCCTGTAAGGAGTCTTAGATATTGGAGCTGCTCCAGGCATCATATTGATAGAGAAGTCAATATATTTTTTGGGTGGAAATCCTAGTATTTCCTTAAATCCATCTTCAAACTCTTTCGGTACTATGCAGTCTTCAATATTTGACACCTTATCCTTGGGTGTTTCTTCCATCTATGTGGAAACAATTTGACATCCTTTTTTATAACTCATCTTCAACTGCAAGGCTGAAACGTTTTTGACAATTACTTCTCTGGGAATTCCTTGTACTTTCCTTAAGTTTCCTTCCTCATCCAAGAAAGTAAATTCTTTATTATAACAGTCCAGGACAACATGGTGTTGGTCCAACCAATCCATACCAATTAGGTAGTCATAGGATCCTAAAGGTATGATAGTCATATCTGAGCCGGGGTTCAGTTCATTCATGTTCATTGGACATGCTTTGACCATCTCATTAATCTTTCTTTTAGATCATGTAGATAAATGCACCATCCAAGGTTTTCCAAGTTTGTTTATTGGCAAATGAAACCTTTCCACCATATTAGGATCTAGATAAATATGACTAGCTCCTGAATCAATTAAAATAACGATGGGATGATTATTGATATTACCTTCTACTTCAATCATGTGTGATTGAAATTCATCTTGCTTGTTGTCCAAGGTTGCGTGGATCTTAGGTACACTTATTCCCATGTCCTCCATTGTTTCATCTTACTACGCGTTATGAACATACCTCACTCTTTCAGTCTTGTGAGGGCAATATCTATACATATGATCTCCTTTACAACCCCAACATTGAATAGGTGGTTGCCTTGGTCTTTGCCATAATGAATCTATCATTCTATATTCTTTAGAAGTTGGTTGTTCCTGATAGTTATTTATGAAGAATGGTGGCTTAGTCCCTTTCTTCCTCTATTCCATATTGTTTTTCTTCTTGTCCTCCCAAGATTTTTGATAAGTTTATTTTCCTTTATTCTGATCATAAATACAGATATCCCTTATTATTGTTTCCTCCAACGTTTTGGGATCATCATATTGTATTTTGTCACTAAAAAATGATGGAAACCCAATCAAATATCTTTGTATCTTAACCTTCTCATCCTTGATGAAGGAAACATATTTCAATAGTTCTAAAACCTCCTTTCATACT
Source organism: Picea abies (assembly GCA_900067695.1). Lineage (NCBI taxonomy): Eukaryota > Viridiplantae > Streptophyta > Pinopsida > Pinales > Pinaceae > Picea > Picea abies. The sequence goes on from CBVK0100485127.1 coordinate 7,294, forward strand.
CATCTATGGTCATACTCCGAAGCTTGCGCTCAAAGAATTCCTTCATTTTCTTGTCATAGTATCTCTTAGTCAAGTATTTCCTTTGAAAATATATTTTGAATTCTCTCCAAGTCATCTTATTCTCATAAATGTGTTGTACCTGCACATATTGGTCCCACCACATGGATGCTTTTCACTTGAGCTGATAAATATAATTTTTTCCTTTTGCGCATGAAGAGTAATTATGCAACTGAAAATACTTTCTCATATTCAACAACCATGTCTCTTCATCTTCATCCTTCTTCTATTCACCATCAAAAGTAGGAGGATTTATTTTGTTCATTTCCCCCTAAAGTTCATCTACCCCATTCCTCTTCTTAGGTTTCTTGACAGGAGATGGACTTGAATTGTTGCGTGATTTCCTAGTTGAATGTCTTGGAGAGTGTTGGTGATGCTTGCCAACAATTCTACTATGCATTGTGCTTCCCCTCTTATCGTGAGACTTATGGCTCCCTGGTCTACTTAACTCAGGTTTATTATCCATATTCTTCTCTATTTTGTCCAAGCTCTGCATTAGTTTGATGTTGAAGTCTTCATGTTGCTCCTTAGCTTTCATAAGCCTTTCATTGTCATCTTTATGAATGAGGACATCCCTTTGTAAACTTTTTATGGTTTCTACAAAGTGCATGCTTTGTTCCTTACCTTCTCCATGTCCATTTGAATTTTTACCTTCATTATCCATATGGAAATACATTCATATGATCTCTTCTTCATGGCTAAAAACCCCCTACACATCTTCCATGATTCTAAACTTTTTTTTATCCTATTCTGATCTAAATGTTGTCAACTCTGCAAAATGTGCAACCAACCAAATTTGTTAGGCTAAACAATTTAATAAAACCATGAAATGATGTATAATTTTGTTTTCATACAACATCATAATTCTTTCTTCTGATTTCTTGGGAAGATTAACTGCCCAATCCACTTCAAGCACACTACTTCACAATTACTAGCATGCGCCAATTTTACATACACCATGCTAAAACATAGAGCATACACTATGAACCACTATATGTGCGCACTGCAATCACTATATCACCCAATGCCAAGGTTTAGTGTGTTCGCGCACTGCAATCACTATATCACCCAATGCCAAGGTTTAGTGTGTTCACACTATGTGCCTATAATCGTTGCACACCATTATCTATCATGCACCAATATCTAATGAGCACGATGTTGTTGTTGTGCACTGATACACTTCATGCACTATAAGTAATGCACTACATAGTTCTATGGTTTTAATGTGTTCACACCACGTGCCAAAATACAAGTGCACACTTTGCACATCACACTATTATTCATGCGCCATATGCTCTATGCCCTGTGATGCCAATCTTCAACATGCTTGAGCACGCACCTATATTCTACACACACCACATGTTATAAAAGTAACAATGACAAAACTTACTTCTACACACACCACATGTTATAAAAGTAACAATGACAAAACTTACTATACATATCCTGTGCACCCTTTAAATTCAGTGCAACACCCATATTTAGTGTACAGGCCTTTGAAACACTACTAATTAGTGTGCACAACATTTTCGATCACTTAACTGATTTTTCCAAAATTTTCGTTGCATAAATTGGGGATTCTTCCCAATTCTCACCCAATTTCCACCAGGGAATTTCTGCAACTATGATGTTTTTTCAATTTTACTCAATTACATCCAAATTCAACCTCTGCAACAACACATTCTTGTGTGTGCCATTGATTGACATTTCTAGTGCGAATTTTTCCAAATTCTTTCATGAATTGTGAATCTTATTCAAACAATTCCGCTCAATCTGTCGCGGTTTTTATGTAACTTCAAATTTCGTCAATTTATGTCTGAATTTCCTTAAACAGGGATTAAAATTAAGGAATATCTCAATACTTAACCAAATTTCCCCAAATTCTTCATGAATTTTAACAACATAATTTGGGGCTTTTACCCAATTCCACTCTATTACTTCAATTTTTCATCATGGCCATGGGCTTTTACCCAATTCCACTCTATTACTTCAATTTTTCATCATGGCCATGCTATAACATGAAATTCAGTCACTCCTAAATTCAATTTTCTATGAAAATCCATTTTGGCATGATGCTACCTCAGCCCGTCCAGGCTCAGTGTTGCAAAATGGGCTCTGATACCAATTTGTCACATCCTTAGCCACGTGTTGGGCAATGCCACTTAAAATTTTCTTACCCTGATACCATATTGTCACATACCTAGCCACCCAGGTTGGGCATATTAAACCAAAAACTACAAACTTCTCTTGTCATCATCTCTGATACCATATTGTAACATATCCATTTCCAATAACAACTCAACCATGTTTCTTTTATAATAATCCTGATACAAAATAAAACATAGAACTATACTCTACAATGCATAGTTACATAAATATTCATAACATAAATATACATGCATCATATACATCATAACACGTGAAAGAAAATGCATAATAATTACTACAAAACATAATTTAACACACAAATGGACACTTGTCTTTGAATAAATGACACCAACTATGTTCAGACTTTCCACGTTCCTCCCAGCCTTAGACTGCATTGTTCATAAATCTCTACAGTGGGTCACCCATGAGATGGGGATAAACTCCATTTGGGTAAGGGTTCCCAACCAAGCTAAAGTATCACAATTAATAGGAAAATCAATCACGGGTAATTCAGTCACTGGTGACTCAAACACAGGAAAGTTCGTCACAGATTCCAATTCACACTGACATCCTATAGTCCCGCATTCCCTACATGCATGTCCCACCCCAGAAAGTGTCTCCCTTCTCTTCTCAACAGTCCTTCGACTACCCCACTTCCCTTCTAGGGTTTCAACAACAAGCCAGACAAGAAGTATCAGATCTCTGTCGTTGAACTTTGGTGCCTCGGGAAATAATCCCATGTGATTCTCTCTCCTGGAGAGAATGCAATGTCCCATGGGCCTAACAACCTGCCTCTTAAGTCTATCTCTCCAAGATAAGAAATGTACAGATATATATGACATTAACTGTAGAATACTAGTCACAGTAACAATTAGGTTTAATGAACGAACAATCAGTTACCCATCACAGCTCATGATGATTGAATGATCCTCGGTGAAAGATGATCCAGAATGGACTAAGTCCAAGCTATAAGAATGCATGTTCCCAACTTAACACTTATCATGTTGAGAATTGTCTTCAGTCTATAACATGTTCCCAACTTGAAACTTTTCATGTTGAGAACTGCCTTTAGTCCACGCGTCCCCCTCCTCTAGACTTAGGATATAATAATATTCTTAAATTTTACCTTTTTAAGAAATATTAATATAGTATTCCTTACTTTATACTTTTTAAGAAATATTAATATAATATTCCTTTTTGGGTTTAAGCCCCTTTAACCTAGCCCCCTTAAGCTCAGCTAGTGGAGTTAGCCCTCCAAACTCTTTTCCATGGTTGTTCTACCATAGTGATGTGTTTTAATTATAATTTCATGTGATTACATTTAAAATATTAGTACAACAATACTGATCTTTTGCGTCTAGGCTCACCAACCTCAAAATGCATAGTTCGTGCACTAAAACCAGTGCACGGGGAACTTCTTGGCTACACGCACTCTTTCTTCAATGCGCCACCTTCATGCCCTTATTCAATTGTTTTTTACATCATGAAATATATATACAAAAGTTCACTGGTCTCGAAAATATGTGCACTAAGCTGGTGCGCGTTGAATCCTGAAGTGTGCGCCATCTTGTAAGGCTCTTTTGTTAATGTGTCACTCCTTGCACGCTTATACCAGTTTGCACTGTAAAATTCAATTTCTTCTCTTTTAGTGAGTCATTCCTACACACTTCCATAGGTGCGTACTATATACATTAAACTGAGCACTATGTTATTTTAGAAGCCGCATGCACTTGTTTGGTATGATAATCACACACACTGACTTAATGCATGCAACACCAAACCAAGGATTGTTTTACTTTAGCTCACCATATTATAAGTAAAATACAATTACATTCATATGTACACTTTGGGGTTCATCCTAGGGGTATTACAATTTAAACAGAGGGATGCCTCCAAAAGGTCAGGAGCCAACCCATAAAAAATGAAATCTTATCTTCTTTATTTTGGAGAGCATGCCCTTGGGAACTGTGGCTATAGACGTCCAAAAAACTAGTATGCTCTCCAATACCAACTTTATAAATATTGTGCGCCCCCCATGAGAAAGGATTCTATTGACCCACCGAGAAATACACACTTTCACCTTTTTCTATAACTACAACCAATCTCCAAACCTATAACCATTTTGTTTATGAAAACATCCTAGGTACTTAACCCTGCATCCATCTCTTTCTGGGGGAATGGTAGAAGGTATTCAACCCACAAAAAAGAGTTTTCCGATAGTCCACATGCTAGGAGGCATGATTTTTCTTGGTTTATTTCCATTTATGTGGCTTTGCAATAAATATCCAATACTTCTTTTAAAGTAGTAAGGTCCCTTTGAGTGCCTTGTGCAAAACATAATACATCGTCAATGAAAAGAAGGTGAGTGATAGATTCTTGAGCTGAGACCTTTACTCCCCTAAGAGCCCCTCTTAACTTGGAATTACTTATTAATTTTCTTAAGGCCTCTACCATGAGGAGGAAGGGTAAAGGGTACAAAGGGCACTCCTGTAGGATCCCTCTTGATGCTCAAAAAAAAATAGAGGAATATCCACTAATGAGCACTATGAAAGATATAGATTGGATGCATCCCATTATCTAATTAACAATGGAGAGATTCATACCCATCTTCAACAAGACTAGACAGAGGAAATTCCATCTAACTATGTCATAAGATTTAGAAAGATTGAGCTTAAGGATAACGAAAGGATGCTTGGACAACTTTACCGAATGGAGCGCTTCTTCAACAATCTCCAACGCATCAAGTATTTCTCTTCTCTACAAAAAACCAAATCATTCTTCTAATATAACTTCACTCAAGATGGGATTTAATCACCTGGCTATAATCTTGGCCACAATATTATACACCACATTACAACATGATATTAGCTAAAAATATCCAAAGGAAACATCGTCTTGTTTTTTGGTATGAGAGTAAGGAATGTAGAGTTTAGGGATCCCAACACATTCCCTGAATTTTGGGACTCTTTGACCATTTTTAACAAATCATCCTTCAACATCTCATAGAAACCCAAGAATAATTATGTTGTGAGCTCATCCAGGCTGGGACTCCTACCTTTTTGCATGGAGGGAAGTGCCGAAGAAAATTCTGGCTCAGTTACATCCTCTATCAGGAACTAGTTCATTTCATCCATGAAAAAGGGAGAGGATTTTTCTATTTCCTCTAGTATTTCTTAAATCAGGAAGACTTCCATTTCCTTAAAGACTGTATTGAAATGGTGCACTCCCTCCTCAACTTTTTCTTTAAAACAGTGAACTATTAATCTATTCGCAATTTTAATTTCCCTTATCGTGTTCAATTATTTTTTATAATTTTCATATTGATGAAAGAAATTGTATTATTGTCACCCTCCTTAATCCAAATGGATTGTCTCTTAAGACATCAAGTCTCTTCTTCCTTCTCTAGAAAATATTTTTGTGAGGATTCCAGTGCTCGTAGTTGAGCTAAATCATTATTAGAGAAAGTTCCTGCAACATTTTCTTCATAAAGCTTCACAATTTCATTCTCTTCCTCCTTCAACATGACCTAGGACCTTTCATTATATTATTTAAGCCATTTTTTTTTATATCTTTGATTCTAGCGATATTCTTAGAGAATTGAATCATATAGGAAGAAGAGGAGGAGGTAGATAAATGTTCCTAATTGGCATCAACTACCTTCCTGTAATCTTCCTTAAAGACCCAAGAGTGATTAAATTTTAACGGTGATGGGGGTTTTTTTCTACCATAATCCATTTGAAATAGCATCGGCATGTGATCTGAAAGACCGCTCGAGGAAACCCATAAATTCATAGTAAATGATATGTCCATCAACACTTCATATACCAAAAAACATTCTACCCTCTTTGAAATTGTGGCCTCGCTAGAATGAAAGTTCCTCTAAGTTGGAACCAATTTCACAATATCAACATCAATCAACCGATGCTTTTCAAAAAGAAGCTTAAAAGAAATTTCTTGACTGAAAAAGCAGAAGCTGAAACAAATACTCTGATACCAAATTAATATGAGGTAGTGCGCTTTATAAGAATGCACACATGCATATGTCTTTTATTTATTTATGGATCACTATATATCATGGAAAAATAAATTTTAAAGCTAATCATACATAAATACACAATTATCATAGTCAAGCCAAAGGATTTTGGCAGTCGATCAACTCCAAATTTCCACTAACAAAAATTTAAGTAAAACAAAAACAAAGATATGAATAAGGAGATACCTAAACATTCAATGATTTCTCCCTTTTCAGAACCGTAATTTATGTGATTGAATATTCTGGTAGTTCACTCTCTCACACATTATTCCCTCCTCATGGGCATGGTACTCATCGACATTACAGAGTGAGGGAGATGGATGATGGGATAGGAGGTTGCTTCGTCTAGATTTTCAAACTCCTCATGATTATTGTGCTCCCCCACAACCATTTTCCCAGTCGGTTATGATTCTGGAAATGAAGATAGGTTAACCAGCATACCCAACCTGGAATGAGAGTTTTCACATTATGCAAAAACATCTTCTTCCATGGTGATTACATTAAGAAGGAATTGGAAATATCTGCAAAAGTGGTGGGTGTTGAGGAAAAGATATGAAATGATCTTACTCAATCATTTTTAGATCTTACTTGGATAAATCAAGATAGACGGGAATGTCACCCTATGTTTATAGCCATCAAAATTTGTTTCCTAATCCCCAAGTATTGGTTACAAGGGCTTAGGCTGATTTTCTTATAAATAAAAGAATGCTGAAAAAATCAATATTTATGTAATTTTCTAAATATAACAGTTGAAGAAATAAATATAGAGACAGAAGTAAAAAATACCAAGTAAATAATCAACATAGATGAGACATAAAGAAATCTTTTATTTCATTCCAATTTATTGAAGAATCATTCTCTTTACAAAATTCCTTGAGGAAGTTTGGACCAAAGTCAAACTTAGATGTCCCCAATGAAAACCATACAAAAGGACTTCTGACAGAAAGTAAAAAACTAAATTTTAAAAGATGGATCAACTTGCCATAGATCGCTGCCCACTTGACTCTACACAATATCCTTTATCAGTCATGAAATTTAATTCACAAACATACAAGTCTACACAGACTATCAAAGATAGATCAACACCTCTAAAAATCAAGTGTCTGAATGATGCAATTCATCCTTGAATCTTGTTGTATACAATAGGACTGTTGGTTTAACTTCCTCTTATCTACCTTTACCATAATTGACCCAAGTTCAGTCTACTGGGGTTCCAACAAAGCCTCTAAAACTATTGGCCCTCCTGGTAAACTAGAAGGCAACGCCGTGCACAGAGTGCACTGCACAGTCTCACCCGAGATAGTCTTAATGGGTGACTACAATACTCATTTGTTTGCAGTCTAGGATTGAGTGGATACTGGTGAAGTATGTGCTAAGAGCTCTATTTAACTTATTAAATAAATATACCGTCATTCCCAATTATGCATGTAATGTAATTAGCTCATTCATTCATCATGCTAACATCTACTCATAAATATTAAAAGAGACATAATAATTCAATCACATAACACAAGCTTTACCATGGTTCACCCCCCCTGGGCTACATCCACAAATATCTGGCTCTCAAGCTCTTCTATTATGGTAGTTCCAAACTACAACGCCACATGCTTTACATTTTATTCTCATTCGGTTCAAGATCTATTATGAGGCATTATAGATCACACCAGGCTCCTCAACCTATGATCTAACCCTCAATATCTACCCTCCTGACCCTCTACAGTTCAACAACTTACAAAATTAGGATGTATCACAAAGTATTACAACTATTTATCAAAACAGGACTCCTCCGTCGTCTCTTCAGACTCTCTAAAACCGAACTCTCTCTTTTTTCCTCTATCTCCCCCTCTCAACCTCCTAGGTATCTATATATATATATATACATTTCTAGTTCATTAGCCATTACAATGTATTACAAAAACCCTAAACCTAACATCATTAGGTCTTCCATGCATGTGCCCGTGATGCTCTTCCTTCTAGCTGTCGCTTTCCTCATGCATGCGTTTCTTCCCAAAATAGTATTTCCTTTCTCTTTGGCCTACTTCCAACATGCCCCCAACACTGACATGTGGCTTTTCCTAAGCCACCTAGCCCTTGTGTGCTTTGTCGATCTCCTTGGTGATCGCTTGGAACTTCTCCATGAGCTCTCTTGTTTGTGTTTGGGCCTGCGCGGTCTTCTCCTTAAGTGCATCCAATATTTGTACTGCAATTTCATCGCTGACCATCCTTGCACATTCTTCCTAGGTTTGTACCATATATTATTTAGCTTCATCTACCTGTTCAATGACCTATGTTGTTTTCTCCTAGAGTGGTTCCATTTGAGCCCGACACTCCCTTTTCTACGTCTGTACAGTTATGAGTTCTACCTATAGTTTATTCATGTATTGTGCCCCTTTTATGTTCTCTGTGATTGACATTGTCTTATGCCTCTACTTGAGGTCCTCGATAGCTACACTTATCCTTTCTCATTCCTGTTCACTGTTGGACCTGCTGATCCTCTTCCATCTTTGTCCATATCTACGCTGCTTTCTTGAACAAATCGTTCACTATGTGGAATTGTCATTTTATCTCTTGTATATGCATTATTGCCTCCTGTTTCATTTTCTCCCTCACCTCCGATGGAGTAGTAGGTGTGAGATGCTCCGAGAGATTCTCGATCTCCTGTTGGTATTGATCGATTGTCTGCACAATCTGATCAATCTTCTCTGTCACCATGATTTCGGTCGTCTACGTGTTCTTTTGGATCTTCTCATAGGCTACGACCACTTTCTGCTCCAATCCATTCATGCGTTCCTTCTCATCTTTGGTCTCAATCTTGGTCTTCTCAAGTATCGATTCCAACCCGTCTCGGTCATCCTTTTCTTGCTGCAATTCCATTGTCTTCGTACGTGAGCGAGACTATACCTCCTATGTAACGCTAACCTGCAGTTTATACAAGGCCTTGGTTGGTATTCATGGTAATACCAACTGTAGTTGAGCCAAGTATTTTAGGGGTGTCTTCCCCACAATTTCATCCATGCACAACGTGCTAGGTGTGACGTGAAATATTGCACTCGGTTATGCTATCATTTGGATCATATCCTGCTCGCTTGCTCCCAGTTCTACTCGTATCTGTGATGTTGATGTGATAGTCTACAAGGGGGTCTCACCTACTAGTACTATATTATTAGCATAGTTTAAATAATATGCTTTAGCAATACTTTGCGGGCGAAATCCCTCGTTGCAATTTTAATCCTCAACAAACTGGTGACTACATAGGGAAATTTGTTTCCAATAGATTAAGAACTTAGAATTTATAGTTTTGTAGACCAAGAACAACAGATCAAGAAGATATAACCAAAATGATTATGCAACAGGGGGAAGTTAGTGGATTTAATGGAAAAATGATCGAGAATTTGGGAATAACTCATGGAATGTGTTAAGTATGAGGGGTTTTATTCTTGTATGCATAATCATTCAACCAGAATTTTCTCTTGACTTCGAGGAGAAAACTTTTTTGACTTGCTCTTTTGAATATCAAATTGGATGAAGAAGTGGAAAGCAGAAGTGGTAAGTAACCAACTATCTCATAAGAGAACAATGAAGAAGATAACAAATTCAATGATGCTTTCAGGTGAAACATCATAACAACTGTGTAAGATTGATTTTTATTGACTAACAACACCTTCAAGGAGTTTTCCTATGGAAGAACTGATCCAACATTTTATTCTTGACCAAAAATTAAAGTCAAATAGAACAAAAGAAAGAAAAGTCATAACAGAAATGAAACTGCAAGATTTAAAACAACAAAATTGGAATGAAAGAAATGCAAATAGCATAAACAAAAACTACTAAATGAAAGCAGAATATAAAACTACTGTAAAATTATAATTCAAAAAGCAGTAATGAAAACTGCTAAAATGAAAAACAGAATTGAACTACTAATATACAAAACAATCCAAACAACATTAAACTCTTCAAGTTGGTTCCATGTAGTGTTTTAAGTGAGAACTGTTAGTGTTGTAGGAAAACAATCGCTCTTGTAAATCTTTTAGAATGTAAGAGTTTGTACCCAGGACAAAAGTGATCTTGAAAGGACCCAGCCATAATTTTTGAAACTTTGAGTGTCTTTCCCTATCAACATGAGATGAATCCCACAACAATACTTTCTCATTGAATTTAAACTTGACAGTCTTGAAAATCTTGTTGAAATAATTCCCAATAGTCTACTGCCTCATTTTTATGTTACCTAAGGCAAACGTCCTTTGCTCTTCTAAAGATAGGAGTGCATTCATTCTTTGTGAAACATCAGAAGAATTTAATTATTTGATCTATATCATTAACCTTAAGGAGAAAAGTTCCATATCATTAATCAGAATGGCTTATTGACCATAAACAAGATGGAAATGGGTGCAACCAGTGCTCACCTTGGTGGTGGTTCGATCTACCCAAAGGGAGTAAGTGAGGAGAGTGTGCCATTGAAGAGGCTTATCTTCGATGAGCCTTTTTACAATTCTCACTAGGTTCTTGTTGGTAGACTTCGTTTGTCCATTTCCTTGAGGATAATAAGCTGATGAGATGAAATGTTTAACCCCCAACTTAGCTAAAAATTGGGTCAGCTTAATATAAATAAAAGTGGGCCCTTTGTCTATAATAATTTCCAATGGAAGACCAAATCTAGAAAATATGTTATTTTCAAGGAAGGAAATCACCTGATCATCTGTCGAATGTTTAAGTGGGACATATTTAGACTATTTTGTAAAATAGTCTATGGATGTCAAAATAAAGACTTGTCTTGCTGAAGACAGAGAATTAATAGGACCAATAAAATCAAATCCCCACTTTGGAAAAGGAAAGTCCGGGAGGATAGGTTGTAACGGCATGGATGAAAGGTGTTCTTTCCTAGCAAATTTCTGGCACTTGTCACAAGATCTTGAAAAAATGTAAGAGTCATAAAATATTGAAGGCCAATAGTATTATTTTCTAATAATCTTAAAAGCAATAGTTTTAGCATAAAAATGACCTCCTACGTGAATAACATAATTTGAAGAACCATGACTTTCTTGCAGCAGTTTTTTTGCTTCCTCATTGTTTACACAACAAAGAAACATACCATTAACATATCTTCAAAACAAGAATTCTCATATAATAATGTATCTAGTAGATTCAATATGGAGCCTTCTTCTTTGATGAGTGCCTAAGTTATTTGGGCATCCTTTTTTTTATAAACAGTAAACCAAATTATTATACCAAGGATGTTCGGACACAAGAAGGATCTGATTATCAATGTAGAATAGTGTTGATAGGGAACTATCATGTTCATCAATTTCTTCACTATTCTCAGCATGTTGAGCTAAGTGA
>CBVK0100485128.1:0-18867 GCA_900067695.1 Picea abies
GCTCATATCTATTGCTTGTACGGCCATCTGAGGTTTATGCCAGATCGGTCGTCTATTGTATTGATCTTCATTGCTCATAATAAAAAGGTCAGATCTTTGCTTGTGCTTCTACATCTTGGATATATTGTGATCTCCATGTGTTGATGAATCTTGTATGCACTTAATAACTCAATAAATTAGTAGTAGTTAGTGATTCCAAGAAAGAATTTGGCTTGGGATCGTTACACAGAGAGTGATTCTCTTGTGGGTGATAACAATTACAGGGTCCATCATGCCACGACAGAGGGTAAGGTCAAAATGTGGTCAGGGTGACCACATTTTGGTTGGGCGCATCATCTTTGACGTGGGTAGTGGTAGTTTTGGAAGCAAGAGGAAGCGACCAACAACTTCCCCTTCAAGCTCAACCTTGGCTTGAGAGAAATATAGTGGACACATCTCCACAAGCTGGGGTCGTAAAATAGAGTGGTTCAACAGAAATGGAAAATTGTTGGGTTATGCTCCAAGTTTGTTCCTGGATTTGCCTTCACAGGCCAGTTCTCCACCTGCTTCTCCTCATGAGAAATCTAAACAGGATTATAAAGCTTCCTCTGCTAATATCTCAAGCTCCCTTAAAGAAGAACACCTCTAACGCATACTCGATGCCATGCAAATCCTGCAACAACTCATTTTCGAGATTTGAAGTGAGGTTGCAAACCTCAGTTTTCATCTTGAGCACCTATACCAGCACATTTCCAACTTAATGGCCATGTGCGACAATCCAACATATCTAACACCCATGGATGCAGCAAATGCAGAAGGACGAATTCTTCTCCCCCGCAGGGTGACATGAAGACTTTTTTCATGCAATCCAAGTTCAAAATTTTGCTTAATAGTTCATGTTTGAATAATGGAATCATCATTTTAGTTTTGATACAAAAGATAATTTTCTTTTGTAGTAGATGTTGGTATAGAATTGATGCGGTAGTTAATTTTTTGGCCCTGCGTGGCACATTACTCTTGACACTTGTGTTAAATTTTTGGCCCTGCGAGGCACATATCTCTTAACATTTGGTTGGATTCGAGTTGGTTTCCATTTTTGGCAACTCGAGCTCCATTAAACATTTGGATATATGTAATGGTTTGCTATGACATGTAACTTATAGAATTCTAATTTACAAAAAAATAATCCAAACACCTAATTTGTTTTGACAAAACCAAAACTTTAGCCTCAACCCCTTTTTACTCTGCTCGTATCATTCGAGAAGCGTTGGAAATTGAAAAACATCCTGATAATTTCAATCGTGAAGATGGCTACAAACTGAGCCAATCTTCGAAGCCCACCATTCAACGCCTCGATTAATAGGCCCCCCGTTTTAGATTTTTATTTTAAGTGACTTTTCTTATTGTTTCTAAACCTTATTAATTGGTCTTATCCTCCCTCCTCTCTCTCTTGACATGTGGTTTCCTTACTTATCTAATTAATTTCTAGTCATTTCTTTTTTTAACTCTCTAATCTATTTAAGTCTACTATCTTGTTCACCTCTTTCTCGAATTTATTAATCCTCCTTTTCCTTTATATAATTTTTTCATTTAATATTAACCATTCCTTCTTATCTGAGAATATATTTTATTTATTTCTTTAATATATTATTCTAATATCTCTTTTCTACGTCATATTCAATTTTTAATATCTTATCTTATACTTCATTTTTAATATAATTTTTAGTCATAACGATTGTCACTGTTTTATTAATTTTTCTCACTGTATTCTTCCTTTCTTTTCAACGCTCATCTCAGTTTTAATATCGCATTTTTATTATCATATTTTAATACCTTATTTTTATATTATTTTAGCCATAACAACTTTTTCATTATTTTATTAATATTTCCTCATCGTTTTCTTCTTTTTCCCCTCAACAATCATCTCTTAATCTATTCTTAAAATACCAATCCTTATCACTCTTTTATAACATCTTAAATCTTCATTTGTCCCTAACGATGGGTGGAGTGTCCACTCGAAATGTTGGACGTTTCAAAACATTCTACACGGTATTTCTCCACAAAGCTCATGTATTATGACTGTAACATGCCCGACCCCTAAGTACCCTTTTTAGAGATGGGGCATCAAAATTTCACTTTCCTTAATCATCCGGATCCCTCTTCCCGAGATCTCCATCCTCTTCTGCTCATCAAGAGCTTTATAAAAACTTCTACAATACTCGAATCTGAGCTCTAGAGTGGGAGTTATGCCCTCCCAAAGCTCTTCAGGCATTATTGATCAAGGGCCACATGGCACACACGTGGGTCCGTCTCATTCGTACCATCCCAAGTTCCCCGAAGTCCTGGAGTTCCCTAGCGCTCCTGCATTTATGGTGGAAATCCATCCACCGTTTAGATCTGATAGCGAGACTTCGTGCTTGTTTAACACATAGGCTTAAGGGATTTCGACATTCGACGTTGAATGCCCCTTTTTTCTAATTGCATATCCTTCGGAGTCCCGAAATCCTGCCACGTGGTTCCGGCCTTCGACCTTTTTGGTTTATTCAATACACCACCTCCAAACCTCCAGAGTTCCAAATTCTTGAACTCCCAAAGGGTCCACACTTACACGTGGCAACGCGTCAAATGTAGAGGCAAGGATAGGTGGGTCCAGGCCTTCGACCGATTAACCCCAACGTTCTAGTTTCCCAACTTTCCCAAAATCCAAAACTCCTAGTGTCTCAGGCACTCCACTCGCTATTAGACCAATCGAGTATGTGCTAGGGGGGATGACAAGCGGCAAGGGCAGAGATGGGATGTGGCTCCATCAATGGGTGACACGTGTCACGTTCTAATGGGCACATAGGGCCTATGAAAAGAACAAATCAAGGTGACACGTGGAATGTCGAACATGGGTCGACATCACCCTCGGTGACATCAACGTGCCACATCACCTCAGATTGACAACCTTCCAACGCCCCTTATATCCCACAGCTGAGATGTGTCCACGTGGATCCATAGATCTATGATCTCTGTTTCTTTGCAACTTCGACGTTCAGGGAATCCGCTATGTAACTTCCTCTTTGTTCCCGGAGTGGTCAACATCGGGCTGACCACGATCTAGATCCAATGGTTAGGAGGGATCCCAAAGCATCCTCGAATCGATGGTTTGTGTTACTTCATGACTTCAGTGTTGGGGGGTTCTACCTGTTTAACACTCCCATTCTCTCGGAGTGGTCAACGTTGGATTGACCGTGAATTATATCTAACGACCAGGAAAGGTCCCGAAGCGTCCTCAGATCTACAGCTCTTGTCACTTCACGAATTCGGCTTTCGGGGGTTCTGCTCGCTTAACACTCCTTTTCTCCCGGAGTGGTCAACGTCAGACTAATCGTGACGTAGATCCAATGGTCATGGGAGATCCCAAAGCATCCCCGGATCTATGGTCCTCGTAACTTCGCGAGTTCAGCTTTTAGGGGTTCCTCCCGCTTAACACTCCTTTTCACTTTCGGATCTACGATTGTCATCACTTTACGAATGGTAAGTGGGTCAGGGTTTGATGATGGAATAGATCCCACGGTCACAGTTAAGGAAACTGCCAGATGTTGGTCAACCTCACTAGTAACCGTAACAACAGGTTGCCTTCGGCTGGTTTGAGAGTGGTAAGGCCATAACATCCTGGAGCTCCGAACTCTCGGAGTTCCGAAGCCATAATAGCTTTGCTCCCTTCGGACCTAGCAAAGGGTTCCTAGGTCTTGGTCATATGGATCCTCTGACAAGTCTTGGGGCTACATGCCCAACTCTTAGTCGTAATTTAGTTAGGGCCATGGACATGAGTCCTCAGTCACACCGATGACTAGTTTGAGGGAAGCACCTTCCATTCACAAAACTTAAGTTCTAAAACAGAGAAAGATAGTTCTCGACCAATAGAAGAACCGTAAACTTACTCTTAGATTCATTTATAGACCCACGTCAGGAAGTCTTTTAGATGGGTACGGTGCCCATCTCCTCATTAACTCTCGAGGAGGACTTCCCAACTACCAGCCTGACTGGTAACTTATTTATGGGTCAGAGGACTATTATGGGTCTAAGTAATTAAATCCAATAAGGTATTGGTCTGGTGGGGGTCATTTCAACCATTTCTGGTTCCCCTCACCATCTCTCTCATAACATCATGATCTACCTTAGCAATCTCCTTTAGCAGTTATGCAACGCTATCCATTGTTAATTAATAACATAAATACATACATTACCTTTTTATAACAAAAATGTTCATCAATTCCAACATCCACACATATTTAGTATGCCCATAGTCTTTTGGCAAGTTATAGTTATATTAACAAGATGGGGGAAATATGGATGTTACAATCCCCTCCCCCTTAAAGGAACATCATCCTCGATGTTCTACCTGCCGATGTGCTCTGTATGTACAGAAGTAAACAAAAATGGGTATGTTTCATGGCATCCTCCATTTCTCATGTAGCTTCATCTGGACCAAAGTGTTTCCATTACACCTTGACCTGTGCAATGGTTCTATTTATGAGTGGGATTTCCTTCCTATCTATTATGCATTGTGGCCCTGGCATGAGTTCTCCCTCTGGTTCCACCTTAATCACAAACCAATCAATTATATGATTAGAATCATGTACATATTTCTTCAGTAACGAAACATGGAAAACATTATGTGTCTTCACTGTGGGAGGAAGTGCTAGTCTATATGCTACAGGTCCCAGTATGTCCGAAATTTGAAAGGGTCCAAAATACCGAGGTTCCATCTTGGCACAAGTTCCCATTCTCAAGGAACTTTTTCTGGGCCTAACTTGGAGATACATGTGATCCCCTGCCTTGAACTCTCTAGGAGTCCTTTTTCTGTCTCCATATCTTTTTTGTTTATCCCCAACTATCTTTAGATTCTGTTTTATTTGAACTACTTGTTGTTCCACTTCTTTTAGCATATATGTCCTGAGTGTAATTATGCCTATGGGGTTATTCTAGTTGACTAGAATATTGCATTGTCTACCACATAGAACCTCAAAAGGGCTTATCTTCAATGACTCTTGATAGACATTGTTATAAGAAAATTATACCATTGGTAGGTAGTCTTCACACTTCTTGGGCCAATGCATCCCATGCATCCTTAACATGTCCTCTAACACTTGGTTTACCCTCTCTATTTTCCCATCAGTTTGAGGGTGATAGGATGTACTAAATATCAATTTAGTTTCAATACCAACAAATAGATATTTCCAAAAGTTTGAAGTAAATTTTATATCTGTGTCTGATATGATTTCCTTAGGCATGCCATGCAGTCTAAATATTTCTTTCATGAAAATAATGGCAATATCTATTGCCTTGCAAGTTGACTTGACATGGATAAAGTGAGTAGCCTTGCTCAGTTTGTCCACAACTACCATAATGGCATCATTCTGCTTGGTTGATTTAGGCAATCCAGTGATGAAATCCAAGGAGATGGTTTCCCATTTCCATTCAAGAATTGGTAGGGGATGCAAAATACTTGTTGGATTCCAGTCCTCTACCTTAACCTATTGAAATTATAGACATTTAGCTAAGTAATCAACTATGTCCTTTTTCAGTCCGGGCCAATAGAACAATTTCTTAGTGGATGTGATAATTTTCTGATAACCCGGATGACCAATATATGGGATTTTATGTAGTTCATCCATTATGAACCTCTTCAAGTCGTCACAATTTGGAATATACAACCTACCTTGGTAAGTTAGCAGGCCATGATTCAATAATTGATATCCCTCATACTTCATCCCTATGGGCTCTTACTCTAAGTATGATTTCATAGTCTTGAAAAATGCATCTGTTTCTTGTGCACTTTTGACTCTCTCCTTAATGTTTGGTTCACTAGTTCTTACAGCTGCCAAGTGAATCACTTTCATACTTCTACTAAGGGCATCAACCACCCAATTTTCCTTTCCTTTAATATGTTTGATTTCAAAATCAAACTCACTGAGGAGATCCATCCACCTAGCTTGTCTAGCATTGAGTTTCTTCCGATCTCACCCCTTGCTTTGAACTCTCTAGGAGTCCATTTTATGTTTGCATAGCTTTTATGTCTATCCTGAGCTATTTTCAGATTCTGTTTTATCTGAATTACTTGTTGTTCCATTTCCTTTAGCATATCTGGACCGATCATAATTATGTCTACTGGGTTATTCCAACTGATTGGAATCTTGCATTGTCTACCATAGAGGGCCTCAAAAGGACTCATCTTCAATGACTCTTGATAACCATTGTTATAAGTAAACTCTACTAGTGGTAGGTAGTCTTCCCACTTCTTGGGATGATGCATTACATGCATCCTTAACATGTCCTCTAACACTTGGTTTACCCTCTCTATCTACCCATCAGTTTGAGGGTGATAGGTTGTACTAAATAGCAGTTTAGTCTCAAAACCAACAAACAAAGATTTCCAAAAGTTTGAAGTAAATTTTGTATTTCGGTCGGATATGATTTCCTTAGGCATGCCATGCAGTCTAAATATTTACTTCATGAAAATATTGGCAATATTTATTGCCTTGCAAGTTGATTTGTCGAGAATAAAGTGAGCAGCCTTGCTCAGTTTGTCCACAACTACCATGATGGCGTCATTCTGTTTGGTTGATGCTGGTAACCCTGTGATGAAATCCATGGAGATGGTTTCCCATTTCCATTATGGGATTGGTAAGGGTTGCAACAACTCGACTGGATGTCAGTGCTCTGCCTTAGCCTAATGACATTCTAGACATTTAGCTAAGTAATCAACTATGTCCTTTTCCAGTCCGGGCCAATAAAATAGTTTCCTTATGGCAATGATCATTTTCTGATGACCGATATATGGTCTTTTTTGTAGTTCATCCATTATGAATCTCTTCAAGTTGTAGCCATTTGGAATATACAACCTACCTTTGTAAGTTAGTAGGACATCATTCATCAATTGATAGCCCTCATACTTCATCCCTGTGGGCTCTTGCTCTAAGTATAATTTCACAGTCTTGAAAAATGCATCTCTTTCTTGTGCACTTTTGACTCTCTCTTTGACATCTTATTCATAGGTGCTTACAGCTGCCAAGTGAATCACTTTCATACTTATACTAAGAGCATCAACCACCCTATTTTAGTTTCCTTTGATATGTTTGATTTCAACATCAAACTCACTAAGGAGAGCCATCCATCTAGCTTGCTTAGCATTGAGTTTTGGTTGATCAAACAAATATCTCAACCCACTATGCTCTGTCATAAGCACAAATATTCTACCTAGGAGATAATGCCTCCACATTTTTAAAGCATGTACTATGGCATCCAATTCTAAATCGTGGGTCACATAATTGATTTCATGTTCATTCAATTTTATGGATTCGTAGAAAATCACATGTCCTTCTTGCATAAGGACTCCTCCGAGCCCTTCCTTGCATGCATCTATACACATAAGGAAGTCCTTGTTTGGGTCTGCAATCTTCAGCACAGGTGCATTGGTTAGAAGGTATTTCAACTCTTGGAATCTCTCTTCACATTCTGATGTCCAAATTAATTTAACTCCCTTTTTATGAAGGGAGGTGATTGGGCAACCGATCTTTGGGAATCCCTTTATGAACCTTCTATAGTATCCTGCTAGGCCTATAAAGGATTTGATATCAGATACATCATTTGGGGTAGGCCAATCCATAATGGATTTGATCTTGTTAGGATCAACTGCCACTCCTTCTTCAGAAATAATATGGCATAAGTAATGGACTTGTTTTTGGAAAAAGTCACACTTACTAAACTTAACATAGAGTTGATGTTCTCTTAGCATTTGAAGCAATAACTTGAGATGTTCTTCATGTTCTTCCCTACTCTTAGAATAGATTAGGATATCATCAATGAAAACCAACACAAATATATCTAAGAACTTATTGAGTACATTATTCATTGAGCACATAAAAGTGGTCGATGCATTGGTAAACCCAAATGGCACCACCACAAATTCATAGTGCCCATATCCTGTCGTAAAGGCTGTTTTGTAGATGTCTTCATCCTTAATTCAGACTTGATGGTATCCCAACCTCAAGTCAATCTTGGAGAAAATTTTAGCACCCCTTAATTGATCAAACAAGTCATTGATCCTCTGCAAGGGATACTTTTTCTTAATGGTCGTCTTATTAAGTTGTCTATAGTCTATGCACAACCTAAGTGTGCCATCCTTCTTTTTCACAAACAAAGTTGGTGCTCTCCATGGAGACACACTAGGTCGATTGTAGCCTTTGTCCAACATCTCCTTTAGTTGTAGTTTGAGCTCCACCAACTTTGGTGTACTCATTCTATAGGGTGTTCTAGACACTGGCACCGCTCCTGGTACAAGTTCTAATGAAAAGTCAATATCTCTTCTTGGAGGTAGACTTGGTACCTCTTAGGGAAACACATCTTTATATTCTCTTAATATGGGATGGTCCTATAGGTTTGGTTTATTGTTCTCAACATAGTTCAACACTTGTATTGCATACAAAGGACATCCTTTTCTGCAATACTTCTTCACTTGAAGGGATGATATTTGTCTCACTGAGACAAGATTTTGAATTCCTTGTAGGGTGATTTTTCTCCCTTCTTCATCTTCACACTCCAAAATTTTATTATAACAGTCCAACTTGGTTTTATGGGCAGCCAACCAGTCCATGCCAATCAACAGGTCATAAGATCCTAAAGGGAGCATGTTTAAGGTTGCTTGGGTGGGTAATCCATTCATAATGAATTGTCATTCTGGTATGACCGATGTTATCTTTCTTTAAGTTCCAGTGGCTAGTTGTAGAAGCCATGATGTAGTATGTTTTACTTGCTGTAATTTACATTTCTCAACAGTTTGAGGGGCAACATAACTCAGATTAGAATCAGGGTCAATTAAAATGGAAACTAGATGGTTGTCAATCAAACCTTCCATCCCCACCACTGAAGCTTGGTGGTCAACTTGTCTATTATCCAAGGCTACATAAATTTGTGGCATGCTCCTAGCCACATCATTGACTGTGGTAGCCTCTTGGATGTGTAGATCCTCCTATTGTTCTGTTGCCTATGTGGACAGTCCCTCGACATATGCTCTTCTCCACAATGCCAACATTTCAAGGGTTCTCTCTTTGTGTTATTTGTCTTACCTGGGTCTGCTCCAAAGGGTTTATTACCACTCTGAGATGGGAAATTATGTTGATATACACTTTTAGTAGGAAGGTTCACATTAGAAAATTTCCCATGGTTCTTAAATCTTGAGGGTTTAAACCCCTTCTTCGTGAATCTCAAATTACTTTTCTTCTTCGAGTCCTCATGAGGTTCTATCTTATTCTTGAATTTCTCATAGCAATACCTTACCTTCCAGACAACATCTTCTAAGGTCTTGGGTTCATCAAATTCAATTCTGTCCTGGAAGGACTGAGGCAGTCCACTAATAAATCATTGCATCTTTACCTTTTCATCCTTTATGTAGGGCACACACCTTATCAACTCAAGGAATTTGTTGATATATTCATTTATTGCATGTTGTCCTAACTTAAGTTCATAGAACTCCTTGGTCTTCCCATCAAAGTATTTTTCCGATAGATACTTCTTCTTGAAGTATTTCTCAAATTGCTTCCATGACAAGTCCTTCTCATGGATTCCTTTCACATTACTAAGGTCCTCCAACCAAATGGAGGCTTTTCCATTCAAGTTGAAAATGCATGTTCGAGCTTTTAAGTTTTTAGAGTAGTCATGGACTCTGAAGTACTTCTTCAAGCCAAGCAGTCAAACTTTTGCTTCTTACCCCTTCTTAATTTCTCCATCAAAAGTGGGTGGTTTGGCTTTCTTAAACTCTTCAGGGTCATGGATCTTGGAATGTTTCCTCTTCTTTCTCCTCCCCTGGGAATGTGAACTAGTTTTGCTACTAGAAGATTCCTTAGAGTTTTCAGTTTCCTCACTAAATGATTCTTCCGTTGAGTGTCTGTTGGCTCCATGTTGGGCCTTCTTTGAGGTGCTCCTCTCTGTGTGGCCACTTTTAGGACCGTGCTTTCGTATCTCAGGTGTATTTGGGTCTTCTTAGTATGATGTCTGTCCACACGACTAATTGTTGGTCCATATTGCAGCTACCTTTGTATACATGATAGGCTTTGGAGTAGGATTGTGTTATTTCGGTTTGCTTTTCTTGTTATTTTATCAACCTCTTATTGTCATCCTTACAACTATGTAATTCCTCCATAAGGATTCTTACAGTTTCAACCAAATATGGAGGGGTTTCCACCACCCTCCTCTCATCAGATTCTTCTTCTCTATTGTGGGACCTTTCCCCCAACTCATGGTGTGTCACCATCCTTTACATTGTAGTTTCCTTCTGTCCACTATCTGCTTGAGTGCTGATAAAACATTCTCTGTTAGTTAATTATATTACTATTTTATGAACAAGACATACAGTTTGTAAGGTGAAGCCAACTTCTTTATGTGGAACATTAATCACATGGTTCAGACTTTCAAAACATATAACAACAACAAAAAGTCTCATTTCTCTCTTCAGTAGTGGTTTAAATCGGTCTCTTATGAAAGGGGCAAGATAGTGTGTTACCCTTAAAAGTTCCCTAATAAGATTTTTATGCGACTCGTTCATGAGCCCAAGCAGGCCAAGTGTTGTTACGCGCTCTAATACCAATTTGTAACACACCCGACCCCTAAGTACCCTTTTTAGGGACGGGGCATCAAAATTTCGCTTTCCTTAATCATCCTGAACCCTCTTGCTAGGATCTCCATCCTCTTCTGCTAATCAAGAGCTTTCTAACAACTACTACCATACTCGAATCTGAGCTCTAGATTGGGAGTTACGCCCTCCCAAAGCTCTTCAGGCGTTATTGATCAAGGGCCACATGGGTCCATCTCATTGTACCATCCCAAGTTCCCCAACACTCCTGCATCTATGGTGTAAATCCATCCACCATTTAGATCCGACGGTGGAACTTCATGCTTATTTAACACATAGGCTTAATGGATTTCAGCGTTCAACGTTGAACGCCCCTTTTCTCTAATCGCATATCCTCTGGAGTCCCAAAGTCCCAAAGTCCTTCGACGTGGTTTCGACCGTTGCCCTTTTGGCTTATTCAATACGCCACCTCCAAACCTCCGAAGTTCCGAATTCTCGAACTCCCGAAGGGTCCACATTGTTGGGTATGTGTTATATTCTTTGCATGTGTGTGTGTGGGGGCGTCAGATTTGACAATTCTGTCTGACGATCCCTCTAGTACTGGCACCTATGTCATGTGCACTGGGCACTTTCCTAGGGGGGTCCCAGGGGGGGGCAGGTATGCCCCCCTGGTTACGCGTAGCGTTTGGCACTGGGCAGTGGCCCGGGGCAGTGCCCTGAATTTTTTTTTTGGGCGGTTTTTGCTATTTTTAGCGGTTTACTAAATTAATCCCGGATTAAGGGATTAGGGTTTTGGTATCTATGGAATACCTAAAAACATTGTTTATATTGTATGGTGAATGGTGAAATTCGAAATATGAATATAAGAAAGGTTTTCCTAGTTGAGGGTTTTCGGTATAAAATATCTGTGTACTCTATGTAAGTGCCATTGATTAAATTCTGTTTTTCTTAAGAATCTATATGCATTGCTTTACTTCACAGGTTTAAAACTTACACACACTTACACGTGGCAATGCATCAAACACAGAGGCAGGGACAGGTGGGTCCAGGCCTTCGGCCAATTAACCCCAGCGTTTGAGTTTCCCAACTTTCCCAAAGTTCTGAACTCCTAGTGTCCCGGGTACTCCACCCACTATTAAGGCCAAGCGAGTATGGGCCAGGGGGATGACACGCAGCAAAGGAAAAGATGACATGTGGCCCCATCAATGGGTGGAATGTGTCATGTTCTAATGGGCACATAGGGTCTGTGAAAAGCATGAATCAAGGTGACATGTGGCACGTCGAACATGGGTCCACGTCACCCTAGGTGACGTCAGTGTGCCACGTCACTTTGGAATGACAACCTTCCAACGCCCCTTATATCCCATGGTCGAGATGTATCCATGTGGATCCATAGATCTACCGCCTCCATTGCTTCACAGCTTCAGCGTTTGAGGAATCCGCTTTGTAACTTCCTCTTTGCTCCCGGAGTGGTCAACGTTGGGCTGACCACAGTCTAGATCCGACGGTCAAGAGGGATCTTGAAGCATGCTTGGATTGACGGTTCATGTAACTTCGTGACTTCTGCATCTGGGGGTTATACCCATTTAACACTCTCATTCTCTCAGAGTGGTCAACATCGGACTAACCGCGAATTATATCCAACAACCAGGAAAGGTCTCGAAGTGTCCTCAGATCTACGACTCTTGTAACTTCATATGTTCGAATTTAGTGGGTTTTTCTCGCTTAACACTCCTTTTCTCCCGGAGTGGTCAACACCAGACTGACTGCGACATAGATCCAATGGTTATGGGAGATCCAGAAGCGTCTTTGGATCTATGGTCCTCATCACTTCACGAGTTTGACGTTCCGGGGTTCCTCTTGTTTAACACTCCTTTTCACCTAGAGTTGTCAATGCTAGACTAACCATGATGTAGATCAAATGGTCAGGGAAGATCCTTAATGTTCTCGGATCTACGGTTTTCGTCACTTTGTGAATGGTAAGTGGGTCATGGTTTAGTGGCGGAATAGATCCCATGGTCACGGTTAAGGAAACTGCCAGATGTCGGTCAACTTTGCTAGTAACCGCAACAACAGGTTTCCTTTGGCTGGTTTGAGAGTGGTAAGGCCATATCATCCTGGAGCTTCGAACTCTCAGAGTTCCAAAGCCATAATAACTTCGCTCCCTTCGGACCTAGCGAAGGGTTCTCAGGTCTTGGTCATGTGGATCCTCTGACAGGTCTTGGGGTTGCACACCCAAATCTTAGTCGTAATTTAGTTAGGGCCATGGACATGAGCTCTCGGTCACACCGATGACTATTTTGAAGGAAGCACCTTCCATTCACGGAACTTAAGTTCTAAAACAGAGAAAGGTAGTTCTCGACTAGTGCAAGAACCGTAAACTTACTCTTAGATTCATTTACAGACCCATGTCTAACAACTACCCTGCTTCTAAGAAGAGGTGAATAGAAATCCATTCAAATGCAGGGGTTTACAGAAGAATAATAAGCATTTATAATGATAGATCAAACAATATAAATTCTAATCATAAACACAGACATTCAACCATCACTTCCATACTAGTATACAAAGTATAAAAATACTTATCAAGAAACCATAATCGTGAAGCAACTACTGAGAGGGGTGCCCGTTTCCACCAAACCATAGGCACAAGCACTCCTAGACGAATTTACTGCTGGTCACCCCCGAGCTAGATAATGATGCTCTGAGAGAGACTCTTTGTTCTTTTTTAATGACAGTTAGTGATAGAGATCACTCTCCTCCTCCCAGAGGAACTTGACAAAACGTTTTTCTCTCCACCAAGCAAGGGGGCCTGCAACGAGTACTTCCTCGGTCATTCGTCTTCTCAACAACCTCGTTTATTATCTTGTAATGAAAACGATGCCAACAACTTCTTGTACCCAGAGCAAGTTCATTTCTCAGTTCTCTTTAGAACTAGAGAGTTGTACGTGCTCTTCTCTTTATGGAAGAATTGTATCTCGACTCAACTTCCTTGCCAACCGTCTCTACCCACAAATTCCCTTGCTTTCTTTTTTTCTTAAACAAGATTGTGTGGGTCTGATTCCCCAGTCCTTGGTCAGGTCATGAAGTCTTTTAGATGGGTACTTTGCCCATCTCCTCATTAACTCTTGAGGAGGAATTCCCAACTACCAACCTGACTGGTAACTTATTTCTGGATCAGAGGATTGGTCTGGGTGTAAGTAATTAAATCCAGTAAGGTACTGGTATGGTGGGGGTCATTTCAATCATTTTTGGTTCCCCTCACCATCTCTCTCATATAATCATGATCTACCTTGGCAATCCCCTTCAACAATTATGCAACACTATCCATTTTTAATTAATAACAGAAATACACACATTACCTTTTTATAACAAAAAGGTTCATCAATTCCAACATCCACACATATTTAGTCTTCCCATAGTCTTTTGGCAAGTTATAGTTATATTTACAAGCCAAGGGAAACAAGGGTGTTACAATGACTAACTGTGAAAATCTACACACTCAGAGATTTCACCTTGTAAAATAATAAGGTTATTGTTGTTTTTGAGTTGGTTTTGTTACCACCCCATGCTAAGGGGTAACTAGAGGAGATCATGTCTCATGGCCCACAATGGAGACAATGATCTCGACCACGATGATGATCAACATGTCCATATATAGCACCCTAGTATCCCCCCTCATATTTCCTTTTTTCTACTACATATCAACCAAGCTCATCACATCCAATCAACTTAGTGTATGGGCGATGGTAAGCCATCACCACCACGAGGTATGTTAGTCCTTCTTTCATGCGAAGTGTTGTGCTTAATTTACTAGGCATATGGATGAGGACCATTGGTTGAAGTTGGATAATGGATCACTAGCTCATGAAGTTATCTTTGTTGCCTTGTTTCACCTTGGTGGCCAAATTTTTTGCCCTAGTCCCTTGTTGTCACCACCCAGGAAAAAATGGCACTACTGGGGGGCCCTCACAAGGGTAATGTTCTGTTCCCCACCATACTTAACACTTCCATCCTGGAGCCTGTCGCAGTGTACTAAACTTCGGTAACGGATCATGGTCCATTATCTCATGAGAAGAGAGGCTAAAGGCCCGAAGGTTGATTACAATCGTTGCTAAAAGAATAAAAGAATGATGCTAAAGAAAGAAAGGAATAATAACAAAGGACTCTCAAAAGCCAATCCAAACTTGAGCTCTACCCTTTTTGTGCTCACCCCAGTCCCAAGCAGTGATGTTATAGCGTGAAACCTTATAAAAGGGGACTTGCAAATATGATAATAGGACAAATAAAAAGGAAGATAAAGGGGTTTATAAAAAATAGCACTTAGAAAGTGGTAACTCAAGAGGAAGCACACTCTCCAAAAATGTGCTCATATAAGTGGATTAGTGACACCATAAGCCATGAAGTAAGCCCAACATGTGCCACCATCACACTTACTCTTGAAGGGTTCTTTTCTTTCGTTATTTCCCTCGGGACAATTCCCTCTGCATGGGTCTTTTATTTCATTGTTTTGATTGACACATCTAATAGGGTTTGATAAAGGCCCTCCCATATTCAAACTTGCCAAGTTACATAAAGTCCTGAGCTCATGTGATACTTGAAGGGGTTACTGAAGTTAATTATTCATGTGGCTTACATCTTAAGTAACAATTTACTTTCCATGATTTAAGGACTACTATATCTTATGAACATTGGTTTACTTGATTTCATATTCTATTTTGATTTGGATTCCCTTGACATGGTTCTTTGAAGGACACCCTAGGATTTCACCCTGGATGTTGTGCCTTTAATGCATGATTTGGCACGTGTGATGCAGAGCAGTGAGTCACCCAATGACTTGACACCTTCATACATTGATTCTCATGTATTCAAGATCTTGAATGATTGACACTACAAATTTAGTCATGGTGGCACAAAGATGGGCATAAATCCCACACCCTATGCTCTACATCCCAGAGGCTATCTTGCACTGGATGGAGGATGTTGCATAAGGAGATGATTGGAGGACACTCATGGATGATGTACAACCTTATCCTCTTCAGACGCCACCCTCTGCACCTTGGATGCTGGGCATTTAGAGGATTATGTCATGCTAGATGGATGATGATGGGGTTTACAGCCATTTGGATGCCAATGATGACGTTGAGATGGATGTAGCATTCTCCCACCACCTTTGTACCTTGGACAATAACACATGGCCTTGGAGAGGCCCTCCTAGCCAATTAAGAGCATGATTTCACCACACATGTGGCCATTTTTATATTATTTTTTCATTTTTAGCATTTGTAAAAGAAAATATGAGGGGTCACCCCCACTTAAGAGACATGAATTTTCATTATTGTGACTTTTGGAATGCTAAGGTTTTCCTTATAACGAGGCTAGCACTCCATTCATTTTCCTCATCATTTCCTCTCACATTTGTGGAAGTGCAACTCTAAAAATTTCGTTATTTCTCTCTCTTGGTCTCTTGTTCTCATGTGCTACTTTGGAGAAGGATCTTTTGTGGATGTGCTTGCTCTCTTGGATGATTTATTTCTACAACTAGGGTTTTGTATGGCCTAGCAACGTGGAGAAGTAAGTGACTTCTGCAATTTCATGTCTTTGTTAATGTTTAAGGTGTTAATCACTATCTTGTTGCAAGTTAATTTGTCTTGTTGAAACCCTATGAAGGAGACATAAGTGCTTCTTTCCTTCACAAAGTTTTATTGTCTAGGCTTTGTGAAAGAATTCTTTGATATGGTTAGGAACCTAAGGCTCAAAAGTGTTTGCACTTTAGGGTTTTAACCTTGGTCTTTGATCCTTGACCTAGTGGAATAAGAAGAAGGAAAATGACACTTAGGGCCCAAGAGATTTTGCACCTTAGGGTTTAGACCTAACCATTCTCATTCATCTAGTTCAATCTTTAATTTTATGCACGTTTGACTCCATAAGCCCTAGAGGATAACAACACTAGTCTAGAGTTGTTCTTGTGGTGAAAGTAGCACTTAAAATTAATATTCTCTTTCTCTCAACTGTCCTACTGATTTCTAAATTGTCGTGGATATTCCACTGTAAAAATTCATCACAAAAGATCTAATAAATAACTGAAACCTTTATTATTAAGGTTAATTTTCCCTTAGATCTCAGACTCTTGATTACTGGTTTTCTTCTTAAAAAAATGTATGAAATAGTTCAAATGCAAAAAATAGAGAATAAAAATAGATACACACATTATTCACAAATAAACAAAAGATATGACCCGGGAAACCAAATACGAGAGAAAAACCAGCTAGAAGGTGAGGTTGCTCTGCTCTCTTTTTTTGGTATGGAAATGATGCAAGTACAAAGAAAGAGGCACTCTATGTGGATTTTCCTTTGACCTGTGGCTTGTATGGCTGCTACATAATCTCTCCTCCTATTTTATGCTCACATAATACAGTCTCAAATGTTTTTCTCAACTATGGAACAAGATACAATGCAAAAGAATGGAACCCCTTCTCCTCCTAGTGGCCCAGTATTTAACATAGCCCAATAGCCATCTAGGGGTAGGTTTCTGACTTCTTCATCCCTCAATTGTGATAGGGTTTTCAATATTCTAGAATATTATTGAAATTACATATGTGTCTAGCCCCATATGCATGAGTAGCGAGGGATGATGTGGCTAGCCCCATATGCATGAGTAGCGGGGGCTGACGTGGCATCCTCTCATACCATGGTGGTCAATACTGTAGGTCAACTTGTGAGAGGAAATTTTTTTGTATACGAGCTCTGATTGACGCATGGTCTGCATCGTTGGAAAGGTCTTGGAGCGTGGAACACTAATAGGGGGTGGGCACAAGCTTTGGATACCAAAACTCCCAAAAATGTTGTTTAATGCCTCAAAATGGCTCCAAAAGGTTCTAGACCTCATTTTTCCAAACCAGAACCTCCCACTAAAATGGCCCTATAAGCTTAATCCTCCAATTTTTTCCACTATGAAAGGATCGAGATAGATGACAAACAATATAATGATCCAATCCATATCACCTACTAACTTCTCTAACCCTAATTTTCGCAAACAAATATTATTATTTGTTGTCGTTACAAAAGTTTGCTACAACCACTCAAATTTACTTTAATTTGTTGCATACACACTTGAAAAAGTGGCTTAAGCTACTAAGAAATTTCATCTAGTAGTTGGATAATATTGTACATGTTGAAGGCTAAATTTCATGCTAATTTGTTGCCTTTGTTAGTACTTTTCCTTATTGTTGTTGCAATATATTAATTGTTGTTGTACAACTTGTTTACTGTTGTAATTTGCAACATCCATTGCATTTATTGATCATCTAGTGTTTAAGAGATCATTTTAAGCTTTATAACTTGGTAGTTGTGTATATTACGCTGCAAATTGTTTATTGTCTCATATAGGTGAAACAATTACCTTGTTACCTTCCATTTCCTCTTCTAGACCTAGACCTAACCATTAGGTGACCAAGATAGGGGGTTGTAGGCCTAGCTAATCTTGTTATTTGATCCCTTGAGGTCACCATGGAAGCCTCCCTTGTGGCAGACCTCCTTCCATCACTAAAAAGAGGGAAGTCTCTACTTAGGTGACGATGGTAGATTCTTCAAATTGTTACAAAGATTGGGATCTTGTGGAGGGATTTGCACAAGTACAAATCATGTGATAACATTTTTTGCATCATTGTCGAGGAGGATTGAGTCATTCTCCCTACTACATCCTTTTGGTAAGCCTGCCCCAAATCCTTTCTCCTTAAGCTTAACTGGTGACTCCATTGAGGGTAGAATCCCTTTCTTACCTTTGTTGATCCAAAGGAGATCATCTAGTGACTCCACCGATATGCTTTGTGTTCGACAACACAGGTATTCCAACAAAGGACGAACACCTTCAGTAACCACTCACATAACCAGATCAAAGATCAACACATCGATGTGTTCATGGGGTAAAACCCCTACGGGGAAACATCCACGACACCAGCCAACGCGGTCACTTGGAGCAGTTTATTAATGAAAAGAAAAAGATTACAGAGAGATTTTACAAGACAGTTTCTCATAATCGATCATCGACAAATGACCCTCCATGCTCTTTAAATAGAGATCATGGACCAATCAAGTGTTAAGCCATGGATCAATGGGCGTTAAGATCAAGGAGAGTATGAACCGTCAGATCACTCTATATCGGGAACATATCGTGACCATCGGATTTCCTAACTACAAATGCATACTAATGCATACTAAAGAAACACACTAAGAAACACACTTTTACCTAATGACATATTAGACCAAGTAGA
>CBVK0100485129.1:0-18866 GCA_900067695.1 Picea abies
GTTTTTCAGTAATAGAGTGAGACCCAGATCCACTCTGATACCATGAAAAGATTAAGCAAAGACAGAATTGATGCAACACATTACACTAGATTGTGTATTTTATTAATATGAACATGTATAGCTACATAATATGGTTACAAGATATTACAGAGTTACAAAATCATGTAAAAATCATGTAATGGTAAATTAACTAACTAGTTAAGAATGTAATTAAATATTTTCCTTTAACAAGGATGATGTACGAGAGGGCCGAAGATGGCTGCCTATAATGTTCTCGGAAAGCATATTAAGGTGACAAGAGATAGTTGAGCAGGATATCTCTTCAGTACTATAACCTGCACATTCAAATCATCAATTAAAGTTGTAATTTCAAGAATATTATCATATATATTTTTTGAGAGACAAACATGTCAAAGGTAAATGATCACCTGCAGGATAAACAATCATAAGCATGCAAGAGTGGCCGCAATTATCAGAAGGAAGCCTACTATCCAGTCTTCATCATCAATTGCAACAGCTTCTAAGGTTCGGCTTGAAGCTATCTGGGGAGATTGATGATGTGTAGAACAAACCATCTTAACAAGAGGAACTTTGTATAAGGTCATCAACATTTCTCCCCTGACGCACGCAATCGTTCCCACTATATTTTATTGGCTACGTAGCTTTTTGATATTCAACAAACTGCAAAGCACACGTAAAGATGCAGTCGAGCTTAGCTTTCAAGAATTTGAACTGAAAGTGCTTAATATTCTTAACCAACTGGTTGTCTTCCGTGCAAAAGACGTGAGGGATGTGCAGACTATGTACGGGATCATGGTGAGAGAGCGAGAGACATTTAGCATAGGGAAGGTAGACTTGGAAGTATGCGTCCAAGCTACAGCTGGACAGAGCGGGTGGAACTTGGATGCAAGCTACCAAGTGGTTAAATGCAAATGAGCCACTAGACATCACTGCCACCGCTACCAACTTTGACATTGTTATGAGTTAATAATCTATGAATGCCCAAAAATTAAATGTTTGGAATTAATGCTAACTTGAAAGTTAGCATTAATTCCACTTTCTATGTATTTATTATAAATACATATATGGTTTCCTAATATTGAAGGCTTTTGCCTCATTTTTTCTTAAATATATCGATATAAGGCCAAATAAGATGAGCAAATTTCTCATTGGTTTAGATAAAGTGATGTACAAAATTCCTCTCAAACTTATTGGAGAAGAAAAAATAATTAATCTATTTTCAAGATAGGACTTAGGATAACTATGAATTGGTTTGCACATAAAGTAATACCAGTGGACAAAACCGTTTACTAATAGTCCTATTGCCTTAAGGTAGTGTGAACGAGCGAGCGATACACCACTGCCACTGCCACCGAATTTGACATTGTTATGAGTTAATGAACTATGAGTGCCCAAACATTAAATGTTTGGAATTAATGTTAACTTGAAAGTTAGCATTAATCCACTTGCTATGTATCTATTATAAATAAATATATGGTTTGTTAAGTTTGAATGCTTTTGCTTCATCTCTTTCTAGATATGCCTCAATATGAAGCCAAATAAGATGAGCAAATTTCTCATTGATTTAGGTAAAGCGATGTACAAAATTCCTCTCAAACTTATGGGACAAGAAAAAATATTTAATATATCTTCAAGATAGCACATAGGATAACCATGCCCGGGTTTGCGGATAAAGAAACACCAGTGAAAAAAACCGTTTACCAATAGTCCTACTGCCTTAAGGAAGGGTCAACGAGCGAGTGATAGTTAGCAGAGGGAAGACAGACTTGGAAGTATGCATCCAAGCTACAGTTGGACAGAGCGGGTGAAACTTGTATGCAAGCTACCAAGTGGTTATATGCAAATGAACCACTAGACACCACTGCCACCGCCACCGACTTTGACATTGTTATGAGTTATTGAACTATGAGTACCCAAACATTAAGTGTTTGGAATTAATGCTAACTTGAAATTTAGCATTAATTTGCTTGCTATGTATCTATTATAAATACATATATGGATCTCTTCATGGATATGCCTCGATATGATGCCAAATAAGATGAGAAAATTTCTAATTGGTTTAGGTAGTGCGATGTACAAAATTCCTCCCAAACTTATTGAAAAAGAAAAAATACTTAATATATCTTCAAGATAGGACTTAGGATAACTATGCATGGGTTTGTGAATAAAGTAATACTAATGGACAAAACCGTTTACTAATAGTCCTACTGCCTAAAAATACTTAATATATCTTCAAGATAGGACTTAGGATAACTATGCATGGGTTTGCGAATAAAATAATACTAATGGACAAAACCGTTTACTAATAGTCCTACTGCCTTAAGGTAGGGAATAATAATACATCATATTGCTAGAAGACTATATATACATGGAACATAAATACATCACATGAATGCCTAAAACTTAAATCTCTCACTTCTTTCTAGGAGGGTTGGGCATGTTTATGTATCTACATGAAATTTGCTATAAAATAAATCAATATTTTTTTAGATTGTAATTAAATTTGTTATATGAATGTACATAATTTATTTATATCTTTTCCATTTCATAGTGTTATTATAGAATTGAGGACAGTAAGAGAGTATCAAATTCAAACATTATTTTCATTTTTTGAAAAAAATTATTTCTTATAAAAGAGTTGGTAATTCTCTTGTTTAAATACGGTATATAAGGTATTGGCTAAATATTCACGAATAGTGGGAGGAAAGTCATTTGGCCAATGTTGAACGCTGAAATCTACAAATTTTTCATAATACAACTTAAATTCTACTTGTTATAACAACATGTGTCATGAACAATGATTTATAACAACATGTTTCATGAACAATGATGAGTATGACATAACATGGTTTAAGCTTCACAAATGTGATAAGGAAGATCTTAAATATGTCTTATATAGAAGCAATGATGAGTATGACATAACATGGTTTAATCTTCACAAATATGATAAAGGAGATCTTAGATGCGCCTCATATAGAGGCAGTGATTGGGAGAAGTGATATTGGTTTTCAGATCCCAATCTTACCTCCTCCTCATTTGATACTCATCTTACTACCCACAGCCCTACCAAGGGAAAGGATGAGACAAGAGCAATCTTACCTCCTCCTCATTTGATACTCATCTTACTACCCACAGCCCTACCAAGGGAAAGGATGAGACAAGAGCTCTCCAAGTAATCTACATTTTGGAACACTTGTGTGGCTACCTGATCCACTCAACAATGGATAGCCCTTAGATATTTGGACTTTAAAACTCTAACCCACAGGGTATCGCTTTGTATAAATCTCCACATGGATCTTCTTTCCAACACGAGATATTTGGACTTTGAAACTCTACCCCATAGAGTATAGCTTTGTATAAATCTCCACATGGAATTGCTTTCCAACACCTAAGAAAATGCGTATATATTATTCAGATCCCACCCCCCGAGCTCCTTGGGGAGGGCCACATGACTCCACTTAACCATTAGAACGCCCCGTTAAACTCAATCCCATACAATAGGAATTGAAAGCTAATCTTGCAGATTTTAGTGAGGATTCCTTTGGGTACAACAATGATAGAGGTCGCGTACACTGGAATACTCTCAAGTACAGATTTAAGTAGAACAAGTCTGCCCCCTTTGAAATGATCTATTCACCCATATCGACACCGACACCTTGACCTCTTTGACCATTCAAGCTCAGTCTCCAAATTGATATTTATCCAGCTTGAGGTGAAAACCTAAATATTTCAGACCACCCTCGAATTCTTTGAGAGAGAAGGGAAGAATGTTCACGCAGTCATCTTATGTGTGATCACGCATGATTTTTCTATGTTGATTTGCATGTTGGTCACTGAGCAGTATAGATCCAAGATTTCTTTCAAGACAGAGAGGTCCCTTAAACAACCTTAATCAAAGAATAACAAATCGTCCGAAAATAATAAGTGTGTTATAGACTCACGATCGAAAACCTTTACTCTTGAAATCGCTCAACGCCCGAGTCCTCTTAGTTGTCGAAATTAGTTTGTTTAGGGCATCTTCCACAATTAAAAAGGATGGTAATCGTTATCATTATCACCACATAGCTTTAAATATAAGTTTTTCAATCAACAATTAAATATATGAAATATATGAAATTCAAGCTTCAGCAATGGTTTCAATATCAAAATTAACTTTATGTAATCAATAAGTTCTTCAATGTTATCATATGTCTTAATGCTACTTTTATTCATATTTTTGATATAACTTGAGTGGGTCTAATGGTTAACAACATTGGTTCCCTCTTAAGAGTTTACAAGTTCAAATCTAAAAGAGAAAAACACAATTTTATTATTATACCGTAAAAATAGATTATTATTATTATTATTAATCACAATTTTCTAATTCTTTTCACTTATATTAACTTTTAACCAATTAAAAAACTAAATATCAATATTCTAAAGCCAAAATTAAATATAACACTTACCTCTCATTTTTATTCCCATAATATGTATGCCGAGATTATTTAAGAGTTAAAATCAAATATCAGCTACTTTATTTAATTGTTTCATTATTTTTCGAAATAAACTAAAATTTTAACTAATATGCAAGAGATTTGGTGTTAAAAATAAATCCCAATCTAGAAATTATCATTTATAAATCTCAATCCAGAAATTATCTGAAATGAAAGTGTTTGGTGAACAAAAAAAAATTGTTACAACCTTAAAAACCTTCAACTTTAACAAAAGCACAACTTTGCCATTTTTGAAGATACTTAATGGGCGTATTATTAATGGATTCATTTATGAATCTATATCTTAACAATATAAGAACTCTAGATTTTTATTAAGAATTATTATTTTTTTAGTAATTTTTCTTTTAATTCTATTATTTTATAATTTTGTTTTATTAAAATCACCTAAACTGAAATTTTAAAACTCATTAATCAAAAATTAAAAAAATTGAGTTATCCTTAGAGTTTCCTTTTTAAATGGATATTTTTAGTTTTCTTGTTGATAATCACATGAAACAACAAATTGGACCAGAAATGTTTATCAAATTAAGTTTTTCTTCTTAGAAAACTAAATCTAATGTCTTAATATGTCATGTGTTATGAGAGAAATTGTTTTTCACCTTGGTGATAATTCACATCCATTGAAACCAACTTTGGTTCATTGGACCCATAAACTTTAAATTAGTTAGTTTAAATTATCAAGTCCCTTTTATTAAATGAAAATTTTGAGTTTTCTTTGATTTTTGTGAGTTAAAAACCTATGAGGTTACAAATGTTTTCAAAATTATACCTAATGTATTTATAGATAAATAAACCCATTAAAAAGTTCTTTTCATTCTCTACATTAATGGTCTCATATATTTTACAGGTTCTTTCCAACACTCTCTCACCATGAGTTTCATATCATTTTCTTGTATTTTGAGTATTTATTTTATTTCTTGAGTTACCAACAATGGAAAGATAATTTTGATCGTCTAGCTTGGGTTTAATTTTTTATTTGTAGCATTTCAATATGCATGCATCCACATTTTCCTTTTAAACTTAGTTATTATAGTGTTGTTAGCTTTGTTTATATCTTGAAGGGAATCCTCCTAACCTATCCCCTAACAGTTTACCTTGAAGGGCATTTTCCTCCACTATCCCCCAATGGTTTAACCAAGGGATTACATCTAGTCTAACATCTTTTGAGCCTTGAGTGATTTTACTTTGTTTGAAGTAGTGATAGGAAGCCTCTAATTCTTCATTTTAATTCACTTGTTATTGTATATTAAGTGCCTAATCATAGTTTTAATATCAATGAGAGGAAGCTCTCCTTAGAAATTTTTAAAATTTATTCATTATAAATCACTTCTAAATTTGTTGTATTTTCCTCTAAGTCTACTACCTCAAATTCCATAGTCATACAAAATCACTTATAACAAGGGTATTTAAGAACATACAAATTATTTTATCCTAAAGTGTTTTAATTCTTGTCCAATATCTTATTTCACTATGAAGGTCTAGTGTCCCCACTACATAACCCATAAAAAAATTTCTAATACGAATAAAACTAAATGCATCTATAAAATTTCTAGAACATTTCTAAAACATGAGTGAAACAACTTATATTTATACAAAACAACATATACTTGCTTATAAAGCATATTTTATACACGGTAATAAAAACCCATGAAATAAATTGTTAAACAAAGATAAAAACACCTATCTTTTAACAACAAATGTGCAACTCATTGCAATGGATGAATGTTCCTCCCAACCATAGATTTGTTTCTTCAAATATTAGCAGCAAATCAGCCGAGAGTTGGCGCTATGAATCCAAAAAATAGGGTGTCTCTCTCTCATCCCAACTAGTTTTCTAATAGCTCTCCCAATCGTCCATATCTCTTCCCCTCAACCTACACAATATAAGAAATTGGGATCCCCCTTCACTACACATAGTCTCTCAGGCCTTCCCTCTTCCCTTCGGGGCTCTAACACAAGGCTGGCTACGAATATCTAATGTTGGGGACCTCAAGGATCCTAGTTGCCCCAAGAAAACTAACAAAACAACCCATTGTTCAAGGGGAGTTGACTCACACATAAATGTCCCTCTACATGTATAGCATCCCACTTTATATAAATAGTATTTAATTACACATCGCAAAAACAATGATTATAAACGAGGGTCTTACAGAAGGTCATGAAAAATTCTTATTATCATTGTAATATATATATATATATATATATATATATATATATATATTCTAAGATAAAGGGGGTCTCATCACGAGCCAGCCTATTAGGTCCATGGGTACCTAGTAGTATAACACTACTACCAACTGGTTACCACGCCAGGGTAGTGAATCTTGGTTGCATGGCCAAGAGAAAGTGGGTCTCATCATGAGCCGACCTTCTCATTTCTATGAAAGTACTTGTGGGTAACACTGCTGCAACTGGTCACCACGCTAGGGCAGTGTCCCCTGATTATCTTGTTGAAGAAAAAGAATAAAAGGCATGAATGGGCTTGGAAACAATTTCATCTAGGACATGTGCATCTCTCCTACTACAAATTCACCCACAGGTAAATCTCTACATTCCCCTGCTTTCACTGCACCCATTGTTAATACATCCCTTATCCACCTCACCCACTTACATGACTCAGATTTAGTCTTTTCTAGGAACTTTCATTTTCCAGTGGACACTAGCCCAATAGGGCTCCCTATCACTTTCCCCAAACTTGTATTGCAGACTTGTATAATGTCTTTGAGCATTTAACTCATGTAATAGGGGTTTTATGCACATGTTTAATATTATTGATGATGAGATGTGATTGAAATTTCTATTACCCCTATAACTTATGAGCCCATGGAGGGTGTATAGCTGTTGATGTGCAGGATCATGCCCGATGGACAACTACCATGCTGGATAGGTACACATGGGGAGATGATCATTTCATACCTCCATGGGGTTGAAGAGCTCACCCGATGGATGTTGAGACCCTAGCAAGGGGTAGAGATAGGGAAGATCATTTGTACCAGGAAAGAGCATAAGAATCCACCAGAGGCAACTGAGAAGACATGTACCTAGGGGGTTGATCCCTTTCCATAGGGATGTTGGCCTTGCAAGGACCATGGCATCTGCTAGGATGTCCATGACATCACCTAGCAGTAGGGACAATTTTGGAGGCAAATGTGGTAGTGTTGGCATGTGTGGCATCTTGGAGAAGCCCAAGGAAGGATGACATTTTTCTCCTGGAGGTTGGATTTTCCCTAAAAGGGGATAATGTCACCCCAGAAAGAGGACAACGTCTCTCTATTGCTTGATTATGGTTTTAATTTTAAACATTTAATGTAAAACAATATGATTTTGGTATTTTGGCTTTGTCAGCCTTTTTTTATGACCTAAAATGTAATTAGGTCATTACTACTGTATACATTGAGGGTTTTTACCTTTATTTTTTCATCATCTTTCACTCACTCATTAGTGAGGTCGGAAATTTATGCAATCTTTGGAGTTCTTGGCTGAAATTGTGAGGCACACTTGTTGAAGGAAGAATTTTTCTTGGCATTTTGGCATTTCTCTTGGTGGAAGGTATCACAAATAGGGTTTTTCTATTTGATTTCTTGGTTAAATGTAAGTGATTTTC
Organism: Picea abies; assembly: GCA_900067695.1. Lineage (NCBI taxonomy): Eukaryota > Viridiplantae > Streptophyta > Pinopsida > Pinales > Pinaceae > Picea > Picea abies. The sequence goes on from CBVK0100485129.1 coordinate 8,119, forward strand.
TGCAAAACTTCTTAATTTAATGGTTTTTGTGTCATTTCCTTGCATTTATTATTATAATTTTTTGAATCAAAACCTAGGTGACAAGCACACATTGAAGGTCCTTGTCTCATGTCCCTACCAAGGTTTTAATCCATTTTATTTGCTGAAGTGAGATAGAGCCTTGCCTTAGAAACACTCTATTCTTTCTTTCTAGCTTTTTGATTTGTTGAAGAGGATAGAGCCTTGCCATAGAAACACTCCATCCATCTTCTTCCTGCTATCCTTTTTTCTTATTTGTTGAGCTAAGAAGAAGAAAATGTACCAATGCCTAGTTCCCCTACACCTTGGTGAACCTATTTTCCATAGAGTTTGCCTACTAAATCGTTTCTTTAGCAACACGTTTCTTGCAAACCTTCTTTTCTTACCTCTTATCAACCATGATTCAAGCTAGACATTTCCATTAAGCTAAGGAAGGAGGAGAGAGAATTGCGGCCTAGGTTTACTACACCAAAGTGAGCCTCTCTCCCCTAGCGTTTCATCCTTGAGGCCTTGCCATAGAAACACCTCAAGGTTTAACTCTCTTATCATTGTAATATATATATATATATATATATATATATATATATATTCTAAGATAAAGACCTTCAAAACTAAAGGAAAATGGAATAAAAAATAAAATAAAATAAAATCTCTCTACCTCTCTTATATATCATTGAGCTATATATAAAAAAGATAGTAAGAAATATTTAAGTTGTATATTCAAAGTTAGAATTATTCCATGACTAAAAAAACAAAAATATACAAAATTATGCTTTTCAAAATATAAATATGTAATGTGTCCTCTATCACAAAAAAAAATTAAAGTATATCCGTGGTGCATGAAAAAAAAATAGAAATGATCCAAGTATTATTCTCTAGTTACAATGTGTCTTTTGAAAGGCCATTCCCTACCTTATTAGTCCCTGCCCTTTGGGCTATAGGGACTATAGTAATCGATTCTCCACTTTTGTATTGATCTTGCATGGAAATCAATGAACTTTCATTGTCTTAACGTAAAGTTTCATAAAAGTTATAAATTTTTTAATCTTCATTTATTTTTTATTCTAAGTTTATAGTTTGAGGTCTTATTTGACCTCATATCGAGGCCAACTTAAGATAAATTTTCCATAATTTAAGGAAATTCAACTTCAAATGAACTAGTGTCAACTTTAAATGAACTAATGCTAAACCTGGTGTCTACCATTAGTTCATAACATTAGATGTTTACGTTTTCTCAAATGTATTTAGCCCATATCCCATATTTATGGCATCCATTTTTCTTATAGGTATCCATTTTTATTAGACGTAGTATCATTTTTCTTAAACATAGAAAACCTATTTGCATGACACAAACGTGTGCATGAGGCAAGTATAGCTAACCCTCTATTTCCTCCTCGTTTGTGGCTTTTCTTTCTTCAGTTGGACGTTCTCTACGACTTTTGTTTCTTCGGTTGGAAATTCTCTACAGATTTTATTTCTTCGGTTGGGCATTCTCTATATTGTTTCTTAGTTGGGTGTTTTGTATATTGCATTGCTTCAATACCATTATGATCCGTCGCCTTCATCACAGAATTGTGGCTAGAAGGCTATGATGTCATCGCCTTCATCACTTTGACAAGATCGCCAACGTCATAGGAGCACTTACCTTATTTGTTTCTCCCTTGTGCTCAGGGTTCCGACTTTGCATTTTCCCCTTCAGCTCAACGTCCATAATCTAAGCCCCTCCTTTCCCTTATGATATGTCCTAGCCATTGACCTGCGCTATGGGATCTGAAATGATTTGGGTTCTGACTTTGCATTTTCCCATTCAACTCAGCGTCTGTGTCCTGAATCTGAGCCCCTCCACTCCCTTCTTCTCCCTCCTAGCCAGTGATATGTGCTATGGGATGTGAAATGATTTGTATTATAGAAGAATGACACAAATATTTTATAATGACGGAACAAATATGTTACAAGCAACATATTGGTGATTTAATCAAGAATTGGACTGCATCAAATATGTACTAGTGAGTACCATTACATATTTGAACTTTTCAGAAAAAAATTATCTTAAATATTATGTTATAGTGTCTTTGTATTTGATTGTTTTTCAAATAATTCCACTACTATTGACATTAGTTTAAGATTTACATTCTTTTATGAATTAACAAATTGTATAAAGTTAAATTTGAACAAAAAAAATTAATCCAACATCCAAAAATTTCTTATAATTTCAAAATTGACCTTTAATTTGCTCTTTGTAGATGAGTCAATCATCCACTAATACATTAAATCCTCCATCATTTTACCCACTGAAAAGTTATGGGCCAAAGGAGTATCCCTATCTGAAAGAAAGGGTGGCTCTATCTCAACAATTTACTCACATAAATTTATGAGCCAAAGGAGTATCCCTATCTAAAAGCAAGGGCAGCTCTATCTGGGATCGCCACAGGGATACTCTATTGATGATCATAAAGAAGAGTTAATTCAGAATGCTCACGAAGCAATAAAATCCATCCATCCCTCTTAGACCAAGTTTCTCTTACTCCCCTCACCCTCATACCCATTTAATGCGGGTTATCCCTCTCAGACTAGTCAAAACACCATTTTTAATCGATGAGCTCATTTCATTATGTCAACAGTGTTGTATTATTAACCAAATCGTTGCATTCCAATAGGCACAAATTCTTCACCACATGATTTCAAAAGTACTCAGCTGCTAGACCTTACACATTTGTTTATATGAAACTAATATGGCATTCCTCGGAAACTAGTAAGCCCCACAATGGTGCTTGACAATCCCCTTACAATAGGTGAGGAGAGATGAAATTCATATGAAATTCATGCTCAGTCTTTCCGGATGAAATCCATGCTCACACTTGCCGATGGTCCAAATGGAACTGGCAGAAACCTGTTCTTTTTTTTAATCATGCTCCCCAAACCCTTCCCTCACTTTAGCTCGATAGCTTGATATCTAAAAAAAGTATTCAAATAGCCTCTCTAAACCCATATACTTTCCTTAGTGGTTTTCGTAGCAGAGATTGCAATAGGCCATGCAACAACTTGTTTGAACTAAAATTTCTTCTCACAGCCAGACAACGGGACTAGTAAAGAGAAGTTATTCCCACAGGCAGACAACGAGACTAGTAAAGAGAAGATGGTAGGTGTTAGGTGTGTTGCATGTAGATCAAAACCACTGAAACAAAGTGAAGCTGGTAGGTGTTAGGTGTGTTGCATGCAGATCACAAGCACTGAAACATGTAACATGTAAGCAATGAGAAAATAGGTTACAAAATTTTATTTTCCACCACAATCCCGGATGTTATAAAGCAATTATCATTCCCCGGTATCATAAAATAATTATTAAATAACATTATTTTAAAAATTTATTTTTTACAACTTTAATTCTATCATTTATCAATGAGGTGGTACAAGAATTATGAGCACAAGTAGAAAAAAGCCTACACAATTTAACAGTTTCTTAGTAGTTCATCTCATCACCTATCAAACCATGACTCATAAAAGCAATTGGTCTCTCAAAATGAGTCTACTGGGTAATTTCCTGCACCTACAATGCTACGATGTTCATAGTTCCACTAGTCTCACCTCTCTCCTTCATGCATGAGAAAGTGAAGGGTGGGAAGTATCTCTGAATGTTATATACTGCACCTACAATGCTACTATGCTCAAAGTTCCACTAGTCTGTTATCTCTTGCCTTCATTCATGAGAAAGTTACCGTTGTTATCTCTAACCTTCATCCATGAGAAAGTTATGGCGAGAGTTCAATTTTATCCCAACCTCTATACACTCAATATAATAGAGTCCATTGTATTGATATTGTAGGTAATTAAATATTTGTTCATATCACTCTACTCTCCCATTTTATCATGGTATCAAAGCTACAGAGCTAGGCATAAAATTTTCACAAGAATGCCTAGAAATATGTGGAGAGTAGAGTAGATAATTTTTGAGAGCTAGAAATGCTATGAATAATCTGTTTCATGTGTGAATATTTTATTTTAGTGATTCTGTGGATTGATTTGTTGGTCAAGGGATGGATCAAAAAAGCCATTGTGAGAGCCACAACCATTGTTTGTTGTTCTCTGGAGTGTTGCATGGAAGTATCTTTCTTTTTCTTTGTATCACTGCAGTATCGATCCCTATTGCAGTATCGGTCCATGTGTTGGAGTGCTCGCTGGGATAGATTATGTGTTGTTTGTTTGTTGGGTTTTCTATTTATACTGTGAATAATATTGTATGTTCTTGCTATTGGTGGTCAACTGGTGTGAAGGAAGATTATCTGCGTCAAGTAGAGGAGTTGTTGATTGTTGTGCACGGTTTGTTTGCAACTATCTCCAAGGTGTTATCTTAAATATCGCTATGTAAAATGCCATCTGAATTATCACTGCTATCTGCAACAGATATCGATTGCCATCATGAGATTGGAGTATGAGTGCTAGTGATGTGTGTATGCAAGTTGTATGTTGTGTGCTTAGTTATCAAAGAGATTCGATGTTCCTCATATATTCATTCTATGCTAAGGGTGAAAATGAACTATCCAAAGAGATTATGAACTTGAATGTTGCGTCAGCTGAAAATCACATGGGCGTTCAGAGTTTAATAATTCAGTGTATGTCTGAAACTGGTGGAGATGTATATTTTCAACTCTAATTTTACTTGCATTTGATCGAAGTCTCTGCACTTTACTATGAGAAGCAGACGTACCCTTCTCTTTTATGTGCTTAGTTTCTAAAATACGAGCTATAACAGCTTGCTCTTGTTCATCACTTCCCTCATTTTCAGAGATTCGTGATGTTGAACCATCCCTTTGGGCCATCTGCTATAATAGATTCTTGCACACTCCAGTTTCATCTCAGATACTTGTAGTAAGAGACTGTGAGAGGCCTCTTCTCAACAGAGTACCGAGAGCAATTTCCGCAGTCGCGTGCTCGACCTGGCATAAATTGGTGTAAAATTTGGGGCTTTCAAAGGTTTCTCCATTGAATGTGACCATTGCCTTGAAAAGAGGGAGAGAACACTATCAATGAAACTGAGGGACTTGTCCGTGGTCAGAAGGTTTTGAAGACGAGGTTTCTCATCATGATCCCTATTGGTAGGAGTAGTGGAGAGATGAAGAAGAATGGTTTAGAAGTTCAGGATCAAGTTTGGTTGTACGATCTGGAACCATTGGAAGTGGTATGTCATTTAGGGCTACATCAACAAATACTTTGTACAATCTGAGTCTCTGTTGTGCATTGTCCAGGAGGACATTGTTGCCCAATGTTTGATTTTTGCGTCGATTGTGTTATAACTAAGTGAAATGAGGTGTACATGCTCATTCCGTCGGACTCACACAATCTCCAACCTAACTCACAAAAATGAGATTGAGTTGTGATAATTTTGTTTTTGTTTGAAAGTGTGCATAGTTATAATGTGAGTCACACATGTAATAGAAATCAATTCTATGATATTTTGATGTCATGGTCCTGGAGAATACTTAAGTATGTACCTGAGCTTTTTTATAACCCCTAATGTGAAAAAGTCATGGTGATCTAAAAACCACAATGTAAAGAATGGTTTGTGGTCAAAACCACTTGAGAGTGCATGTTTGGGGGTAATCTGAGAAAACCCAGAGCATGGTTACAGGTAATCCGAGAAAACCTAGTGCATGGTTAAGGGTAATCCGAGAAAACCCAGAGCATGGTTACAGGTTATCCAAGAAAACCTGGTGCACGGTTGAGGGTAATCCGAGAAAACCCACAACATGGTTATGGGTAAGCTGAAAAAAACCCATGATGATGATGATGTGATGCAAGGAGAGGTATGATGAAGAACGGTTGAATGAACCATGCAGATGAAAAGGATTCCTAGAGAACTGGCGGCTACAGTCGCTGATGACCCATGTATTCTGGTAGATAGATTTCTTTTTATATGGATGTCAATAATCAGATGCAGGTACAAGAGGACCATATGAAGGTATGACCACATAGATATTTAGATAAGTAGTCATTAAGGGAGAGTGTTGGAATATTTAATTCCTACTTATCTAATATGTTTCCTAATGTATTGAGAGGTAGAGCTAATCTCTACATGATTAGTGTGATCCTATTCTTAAGAGGTTGTTAGAGAGTTGGATTGGTGAGAACCTAGTTTGGTGTGTGGTTGAGATATTCTCTCAACCTTTCAAGTTATCTTTAGAATAAATTAGATCTGATAACAACCTGTACACTCTATATGATAGAGTCCATTGTATTAATATTGTAGTTAATTAAATATTTGTTCATATCACTCTACTCTCCTCCAATCTATTTCATGTTCAAAGTAGGCATGTCCCACCGTTATTTCAAGATATATCTCGATACTATATAACTTTCTAGCGGTTGTACTAGCTTCATCCAATCCTCTCGAGTGGGACAAGACAATGTGGGCGAAATGAAGAAAAGTAAAAACTCAAAAACTTTGAATAGGTTTTCAAAACTTATTATTTAAATCTCGAATAAACAACCCATCTACTTCCTCTTTTCTACATATTTTGAGGACATTTTTAAAATGGCATACCTAAAAAAATACCTACTCTTTATACCTGTTCTTGTTACTCCTTGGGTTTGTTGTAAAGTATATCACACACGAGGAATATCCAGATATACCAATCCACTGTAGGCTATTCTTCAAATATAAAATAATGCTTTTGCTATTTCTTTACGAGGATATAAAATTGAAAGGAATGCGTTTGTTTTTTTATTGACATATTTATATTTACTAGGACAATCGCACACTTTGTTTATAGACGTTTGTAAGAAATATATTTCTTAGGAAATATGGAGTAGGATTGTCTCGTTGATAACTCTGACAAAATAGAACTTCGCTCGGATGAATTGTTTGTAAAATGTGACGGTATATTATCTTTAATACTATATTTCATCATATTATCTTCAAGATCTCTCATTATAAGATCTTTCATTATATAAATTACTATAATAGTATTTATCATCCTACTTTTTGAATGTGTATTTATCCATTCTATCAAAAGGCTGTCTCCAGCTCCTTTTAGTTAACGTTAATATTAAGTAACTTTTTTTTAGTTAACGTTAATATCAAGTAACTCATGGATTTTATTGAGGTTTTCTGTGATGGTTTCGATTGGGTTTTACCCGAGCATGCATGAGAGTTTTACCTAGAGACCAAGAGGGAATAGTAAACATTCCTACTGAAGTTGGAATTTTTATTCAAAGTGGCTAATTTCCACGTGATAGGGCTTATTCGTTTTTTTAATTTATACAAAACTATATGTCATAAGCTTACAAACAATATACAGTGTGGAGTGTTTATTAGTTTTTATTTATTTATACTGTTTTCATGAACATGGAAGCACCTGTTTTCTTTCTTTTTGATAGATGTGTAAGCAAATAATCATTTTACATATCATTAAAAAAATATCTATAAGAAAAAAAATAATCATAAAATAAAATTTGTCAAAAATAATTATATATATATATTATATTTATATTTTATGTATATAAATTTAATAGTTATCAATCTATCCGTAAATACTAATGTAATTGTAAAGTTATCTATTAAGTTTTATATCCATGGTTTCGTATTGTTATTGAATTATCATTTTATTATTCATATTAAATAGAAGGACATAATTTAAATTCTTGAACATGGCAATTTTAAAAAATGAAGTCTGGATTGAATTTAAAGATTGTTTATTTTTTTTTAATTTTAATTAGGAATAAATGTTATGGGATTTATATAAGTAAAGAATAATCTAATTGAAAATGCAAAATCATGTTAAGTAATTGAAAGGAATGATTATTATCTTTATGAAATTCAATTTCCACTAATAACTTATTGAATTTTTAAAATATATTAACATAATGAAAATTTTAATTTGTTTTGGTCGTTTTAAATAATTAATAAATAAAATTTTATTATTGATGAAAACATAGCAGCTCTTCTTCTATAATAATTTATTGTCTACTTAATTATTACCTCATCCACTATATAAATAGTCTATAATTCATTTGTATATATTCAATATTAATTTATTATTAATTATTTCTAATAAAATTAATATTTTAAAAATTAATAAAAACATAGTAAAGAACTGACTCATAAATGTAACAACGATATTTCAATCATGCATTAATCCTTGACCATTAACTCTTTCGAAACAACTCTGTCAGCCAATGATAAGTATGACTAATTTAATTCCACCGTGACAAAACTGAGAAATGGATTAAGCAAATGCCAAGAACAAAAACGATGTTAGAAATTTGGTTACAATAGTAATACAATCTTTCAATATTCGATCATTAGTTTTATGATTTTTACGAGATGGTCTCATAAACTACAGAATTCAACAATTGGTTTTGTCAATCAACGATATAGGTTACTCATTGTTGTAATAGAATTTCCAAATAAAATAAATTAAGTTGAACATAAATGAAATTTAATATGATTTAAATAAAAGACATTGAAGGTAAAGAACTTGGATTTTGAAAATAGAAACAAACTCAGTTATGAGGGGGCCCTCATGTGTCCTGGTCTGTCACTAGGAAATCCTTATGCAAATGTGAACTATAAGAAACTTAATTCATATAACTAATATGATATGAAAAACAAAAACAATACTTATATTATATTCAGAATAGGATTACAATTTCTTAGCATATCATCTACTATATCTGGAACTTTTGATGCTTCAATTTATACAAATGAATCGTGATTTCTCATATCTGATTTATTTGGAAGCCAAATCATAACAAGATATACGATCTCAAGTTTACAAATATTTTGAGATCCCTAAAATTATTCAATGAGAAATATCCTGAAGAATTTCATGACAATGCATGAATTTCTTCATATGATCTCGCTCTTTTTCGTTCTGGCCAAGTTTGATGCTGCGTACTTTTGCCACATGGACAAGTTTGACCAAAGTACTTGAATTTTTATTTTTCAATTTGATGAGAGGATCCTCATGTTATTTTATGAATTTTTATTTTTCAATTTGATGAGAGGATCCTCATGTTATTTTAATAGGTGCATAAGATGGAGGTGTCTATTTGGCATATGTGGTAGCTTTAAAGTCGATTTGGAAGAGGCCCAAATCTTGCATTTAAAAAATCTACTACGAAAATTTATTAGCAAAAAGTTATTAGCAACCTACAGGAATTCAGTAGCTATAGAGTCAAAATATTATGTATCTTCTTTAAAAATGAAAATTAATTAAACAAAATTGCATTAAGAATAGAAAATATGTCAAAGATTAGATCTTTACGTCAAAATTCTTTATAGTATCATTTCCAGGATAAATAAATGTTTATGATGGAAAAAATGAGAATTTAATATATGAAGATGTCTAGGAAATATGAAAAAGTAATGACAAAAAGAGTAAGTTTCTAAAGCCCAACATTTTCCCCACACTGGAGTTGTTGTGTGTACTCATACAACAAAATCCAGTATTGCTTCTTCAAAATTGCAAAAATATGTACTTTCATCCTGATTATATTCGTTCTTATACATCCAACAATGCTTGAAGTCCGGATGAAGACCCATGATTCTTCTATTTCAATTCCTTTATTTTATTTTTCGAACTCTGGTTATGGAGGCTTTCCTCTTGTTTTTTTCCATACCACTTTTCATCTTCTTTTACCAAAAGTTTTCTTTCATCTTCAAAGCCTTCTATCTTCTTTTTGCAGTTTGGCCACAATCTTCTTGAAGGTTATATTTTCTTCTTTGATATATCTTTCTAAGACCTCCCGCTCATAAATTGTATTATGAAGCTCTTCAATTTTATCCTTTTCATTTTATGATTGAAAAGTAATTTCTGGATTTTTTGCTTTTTGCCTCTTTATCCATTTTTAGTGTTGGGGACTCAAAATTTATGTTAGAGTGAATACCTTTTTTAGAGATTTGGTAGTGGAAGATAGAGTCTTGCATGTTATAACTGCTTTTTGTCTTTTTGGGGTTGTCTTCTCTTCGTTGTATTTCTCTACATCAATCATGGGAGTAGAGTTTTTCCTCTTATCAACTTTCAACTCTGATTTACTCCTTGTTCTATGAGTCATTTCTTCAGCTTCTAATTTATTTGTCTTGTTTTGTACAACTATTGCTCTTGTATTGATCATTGGTGCTGGAGACAACACCTTCTAAGTTTTTGGTGCTGCCACAAATAGTTCTGAACTGGCAAACTCCTATGCCTCTCCATCTTCCATATGTATTTCATCCTCTGCCCCATTTTCACTATATTAAACTTCGATTTTATCTTTATGCTCAACTTCTTTTTCTTTCTCAAGGAATTGATTTCTTAGCAAGAAATCATTCCATGTGTCATCTAATTCTCATAACCTTGCCACGATAAGCAGTTTCACCAGTCCATAATGATACAGACTTCCGTCTACATTACGACATATTTTCTGAATGGAAATTCCGAATTTTTTAAGGCTACTTAATAAGAAAAATGGCATATTAATCTCATGGCCTTTTAAAAAATGCAAGACGCGACACAAATGATAATAAAATATTAATCCATACCTTCCCTCCCAGGTAATGCAGTTTTGCAAAATAAACAGAACATCGTTCCATTTTGATTTAATGGCTAGGCCAAGGAGGCCACGAGTGGAACCCCCACCTAGGGCACACAAGTCAATGAACTAGGCGTAACATTTCTTCACCTTTTGATGATGAATTAAATATATGTAAAATAAATGGTTCCCTTGGTATATAAGGTGAACTGGGACTAAAA
>CBVK0100485130.1:0-18866 GCA_900067695.1 Picea abies
AGTTTTCCTAGTTGGCAGGGAGGACAGTAGTTTTGGGTAGTTATTTTCTGGTTTGTGGCAGGGTTGATCTGGGTAGCAGGTAGCATAAAGGTAGCAGCAAGGTAAGAGGCAACATAAATTAGCATTAGAACCAGGTATTTTCTAAGTTATGTATTTATTTCATTCTTCCATGAATTTAGAATTTGTTGATAAATCTAAGTTACTAAAGTTGTTGTTATGAAAATCAATATTATGCTACCAAGTTATTGTTTCAGTTTATTCCATAAAATGTTTATGAAACTTAATGATGTTTAGAAGTATATGGGCATTACAGGCAAGAAAGGAATGGATCGGACTTAAGGCAGGAGGAAGAAGAAAGATATCATGAAAGAAGAGGTAACTACAGAAGAGTTTCTCATTCAAGAAGTTCTAGAAGAATGCATAGACATCACTCATTGCCTTACGTAGAAAGGAAATTTTATGCATCTGAAGACTCCATGAGCAGTCCATAAGTGTCTCTTGTTGGGAACCAAATAAGAAGGCATGAATTGGACAGTTTGCAAGGAGAGTTGAGGAAGCTTAAGCCACAATTATTTTATGGTGAATGAGAAAAGGAAGATGATTCTAAGGCATGGTTGATTGGACACAAGAGGTATTTTCAATTGCATAAATAGTCCTCAAACTTAGAAGCAATAATTTCCACATACCATTTACATGGGAAATTTGTTATGTGATGGGATCAAATGAAGAAAGTTGAGCACATTAATGAGAGAAGGATCACTTGGAAGTAGTTCAAGAAATATTTTTAGGAGTGCCTTTCAAATAACTTATAAGAAAAATAAGATGCAAGAGTTATTTGAGCTAAGGTTGGGAAGCATGACCATGACAGAATATGAGAATAGGTTCTTAGGATTGTTGAAGTATGTAGGATTTATCAAACATGAAAAAGTGAATATATAGAGTTTTTTAAGTGGACTTCCATCTTTTTATAAAGATAATATTCAATATGATGAGCCCAGGACATTTACTGATACCATCAGGAAGGCTAAGTGCCTGTATTAGCAAGGAAAGGGCAGAGAATCCATGTAGAAATCTTGGAAGGATAAGAAGAAGAAGAAATATGATCAGAGAAGGAAGGGGTTCAAATCTCCTTTCAATATAAACATCCATAATAAAAATCAACAAGATCAATCTTCTAAGGATGAATCCGAGAAAGAGGATTCCTTAAGGAAAATAGGAAGACCACCAATCCAATGTTGGGGGTGCAAGGAAAATCACCTATAAAAGGAATTGTCTCACCGAGGAGATAAAATGAAGACCATGTGCAGCATCCAAGAGGCTACAACAGTGGAGGACATGGGTTAGACATATACAAGCTTATAAGAATCGACAAACATAATACCAATCCAATATGATCAAAGTGGAAGGTAATATCATAAATCATCCTATTGCTATTTTAATTGATTAAAGAACAAGTCATTGTTACATTGATCCCAAAATAGTGGATAGATTACATTTGGAGAAAAGTAAGCTAGGGAATTCAAGTTTGGTTCATCTAGCCACTAGAACCAAAAGAAGGATCAATGAGGTAGTCGAAAGTTGTCCAATAAATCTTAATGGAGTAAATGCAGTTGTTGATATAAATATCATCCCATTAGGATCTTATTAAATCCTAATTGGAATGGATTGGTTGGACCAGCACCATGTCATCCTAGATTGTCATAACAAGACCTTTACATGTCTTGATGGAGAAGGAAAATAGAGCATTGTGAAAGGAATTCCAAGACCCATTTCTATAAGGGTGATTTTAGCCTTACATCTAAAGAAATGTTTCAGGAAATGATGTCAATTGTATGCATCTCATGTGGAAAAGTTAGAAAAGACAAATGGTCCAAGCCTTGAATATTTTCTAGTATTGCAAGAGTTTGAATATGTATTCCAAGAAATATCAGTATTGCCACCAAAGGGGGAGATAGATTTCTCTATTGATTTAGTACCAGGAGTTGCCCCGAGTTGCCCCAATATCAAAAAAAACTTACAGAATGAGTACACCTAAATTGAAATAATTACAAATGTGGTTGGAAGAGTTGTTGAAAAAATGGTACATATGTCCAAGCGTTTCACCTTGGGGAGCACCAGTACTCTTTTTCAAAAATAAGGAGAAACAATGACGATTTCTATAGACTTTAGATAGTTGAATAAAGCCACTATGAGAACAAATACCCTCTACCCGGAATTGATGACCTCTTTGATCAACTAAGAGGAAAAAAGATATTTACAAATATAGACTTGAGATCTGGATACCATCAAGTAAGAATCAAGGAAGAACACATCAATAAGACATCCTTCAGAACCAAGTATGGACATTATTAGTTTGTAGTGATGTCATTTGGACTGACTAATGCACCAGTTGTCTTTATGTGCTTAATGAATGGCATATTTAGAAATTATCTAGATAATTTTTTCACTGTGTTCTTGGATGACATACTTATTTATTCTAAGTCTGAGGAAGAGCATGAACATCACTTGAGGTTGGTGTTCTAAGTCTGAGGAAGAGCATGAACATCACTTGAGGTTGGTGTTACAAGTTTTGAGGGAACATCAGCCAATCTTATTAAGTGATCTTTTTACTAAGAACAAATCCATTATTTGGGGCATATTGTTTCAAAACAAGGTATAGTAGTTGATCCAGAAAAGATTGAAGCCATTAGAGGATGTCCAACACCTAGGAATGTTTCAGAAATCAGATATTTTATAGGATTAATCGGATACTACAGGAGTTTTCTAGCGGGTTTCTCTAAGATTTCTCATCCCATAACATCTTTAAAAAATAAGGGAATCAAGTTTGAATGGACAATAGAGTGTGAAGAGAACTTTAATTTGTTAAATGAATTACTTACTAGTGCACCTATTTTAAATATTGTTGACCCAAATGAGAATTTTGTGGTATGTACAGATGCATGCAAGGAAGGACTTGTTGGAGTCCTCACTCAAAATGGACATGTCATTATGAGTCTAGAAAACTTAAAGAACATGAGAGGAATTATGCCACACATGATTTGGAGCTTGTTATAGTTCATGCATTGAAGATGTGGAGGCATTATTTAATGGGAAATAAATTTGAATTAAGGATAGACCATAGTGGTCTGAAATATCGTTTGGAGCAACCAACTTTAAATGCCAGACAAACAAGATAGCTGGAATTTTTAAGTGAGTATGACTTTGACATCAAGCATATCAAAGGAAAATAAAATAAAGTTGTTGATGCACTCAGCAGAAGAGTACATCTCAGGCATGCTACAACTAGCAGAAGAGTACATCTCATGCATGCTACAAATATTAGTATGCATAGTTCAGATTTAAAGAGCAGAATTTTAGACTTTGTTGTTACAGGCCAACATTACCTACAGGTAACAGAAAGCTTACAGCAGGAAAATGTACAATAGAAATTTAAAGAATATAAGATGAAAGAAGATGGAAATTATGCCACACATGATTTGGAGCTTGTTTCCATAGTTCATGCATTGAAGATGTGGAGGCGTTATCTCATGGGAAAAATATTTGAATTAAGGACATACCATAGTGATCTGAAATATCTTTTTGAACAACCAACTTTGAATGCTAGGCAAACATGATGGTTGGAATTTTTAATTGGGTGTGACTTTGACATCAATCATATCAAGGGAAAATAAAATAAAGTTGTTGATGCACTCAACAGAAGAGTACACCTCATGCACTCTACAGTTGTTAGTATGCATCAATCATATTTAAAGAGAATAATTTTAGATGTTGTTGTTACAGATCAACATTACCTATAGGTAAAAGAAAGTTTACAACAAGAAAAAGTACAACAGAAAAGTAAAGAGTGTGAGATTAAAGAAGATGGATTACTTATGCATAAGAATAGAATTTATATTCCTAATGGAGAACTTAGGAATTCAGTATTAAAAAAAATTCATAATGTTCCATATGTTGGACATCCTGGTTACCATAAAACAATTGTAGCAGTAAGAAGCTAATTATTTTGGCCATGAATGAAGAAGGATGTTGTTGATTACATTCCCAAATGTATGGAATGTCATAGAGTAAAAGTTGAGCATAAACACCCAACACGTTTGCTTCATCCATTTCCAATTCCAGAGAAGAAATGGGAAGTGGTAACCATTGATTTTATAACCAAACTTCTCAGGGCAACAAGGAAACATAATTCCATAATGGTAGTTGTGGATAAATTGACAAAGGCTGCTCATTTTGTTCCTGTGAAAATGACTCATACAACAACTAATATTGTAGAAATTTACATGAGGGAAATTGCTAGGTTGCATGGGATACCTAAGGCAATTATTTCAGAAAGAGATACAAAGTTTACTTCAAATTTCTAGAGGGGATTATTTAAAATATTTGGTACAAATATGAATTCTATCACAACATACCATCCACATTTAGATGGAAAGACAGAGAGAGTCAACCAAGTGATTGAATACATGCTAAGAATGTATGTTATGGATAAACCATCTAAGTGGGAAGACTACTTACATTTGGTTGAGTTATCCTATAATAATGTGTATAAATATTAATTGAAGATGAGCCCATTTGAGGCTTTGTATGGTAGAAAATGAAATACTCCAATGAGTTGGGACAACCCAATAGACATAGTAGTACTTGGGCTAGAATTTCTCAAGGACATGGAAGATGAGATGGTTAGAATTAAGAATAATTTAGAGGCATCTCAAGATAGACAGAAAATTTATGTAGATAAGAATAGGATAGCTAGATAATTTAAAGTGTGTGAGCATGTTATTTTAAAAGTGAATACCAAGAAGAGCTCATTGAAGTTGGGTAGTTGTACAAAGCTAACAACCATATTCTTTGGTCCATTTGAGATCTTGGACAGAATAGGGTTAATTTCATACATGTTTTCATTGCTTGCTTCCATGACTGTGCATACTGCGTTTCATGTCTCTTTGCTGAAAAAGTATATACATGATCCTAACCATGTTATCGATTGTAATTTGATTCAAGTAGAGCCAGAGGGAGACTTTCAGGTCCATACAGTGCGCATATTGGACTTAAAAGTCAAAATGATATGAAATCGAGTTATAGAGTTGGTAAAAGTTCAATGGATCTGTTACAGTCCTGAATATTCTACTTGAGAGAATGAAGATGCCATGCAGGCAGAGTACCTATTACTTTTTGAATAAATTTTTAAATTTTTATTTATGTTTTGTATATGCACTAAGGATAGTGCCAAAATAAGGGGGAGGGGAATGTAATACCCAGTTTTGAGTCCCCATATTAAATAATGTATTTTATTTATTTGATGAAAGTTGGAGTGCCCAAACAATAAAAGAGGTCGGTGTGCCTAGGAAATGTAATGCTATGATCATTATTAATAATAAAATACATAATGCTATGATCATTATTAATAATAAAATACATCGTTGGCTACAAGACAGGCAAGGAAAAGAGTTATAGGAGGATATGATTCCATGAGAGAGGGGTCTTAAGGGGGATAAGTCATTTTACCATTTTATTGACCCAAAATTTCTTTAATTGAGAGAAGTGGTTACATGAGCTTCTTGGGTGAAGACCATGTGGTTCTTGATTCCCAAGTAAATATATAAACCCATCTTGTGGGTTTTTTGGGGGTTCTTCTCCATACGCACTTTCACACTTTCATTCATTGTTGCTCATTCATCCTTGGTCTTGGTTGGGAAAGGAAAAAAATGAATTGTTTGGAGAGAATCCATTGTTGGCTAGATGTAGTGACTGATGGTGTATTTCAGCCATGAATTAATTTCTGCATGCCCGCGATGCATTGACATGTACTAAATTTTATTCATAGTTGCGAGTCCTGAGAGTCCCAGCATGGAGATTCTTGACCATATGCACTGGAGCCCTTGAAGGAGGTGGAAATCCTAAGGGACTGTGTGGCATACAAGGGGGTCCATTCTCTTGATTTATGTAGGCTAGAAGAGAAGAGAGTTTGTGTACTTTGGATTGTTGTGTGTTGAGAAACCTGTGAGAGCTTGGATGTTGATTGGTTTGGAAGTTGAGTGACACCCTAGAACCATCTCTATGGATTCATAGCCTTGGGTCGGGGGTGACCTATTGTTGATACTTGGAATAGTAGTGTCTATGGTTGGGTGGAACATACTTGGTCTACATCCAGTTGGTGAACCATTTTGTTAAAGATAAGTGCTCACTATCATTTGTTTTTATGTTGTATATTTATTTTCATTGTGTATTAATTAATATATCGGAGATGTGTATATTTGATGTGCCTGATTGATGGTTATTTCTATGCATGGCATGTTTAAACATTCTTTATATTGTAGCATGAATATTTATCATTGCATGTGTTGTTATCATGTTTATTTCATGTTTCTTTCATGCTTCTTTAATAATTAAATGGTATCGAAAATTAGAAATAAGTTTTGTTATAGATTTTTTGAGGTAGTGTGTCAAGCCCGGGGGTGGCTGGGTACGTTACAAGTCTGATAGCTTCTATTCTGGCAGCAGGGGGGGAATTTTATTCAAAATCTACTCCTTCAACTTGAGCATATCCTTTACATACTGATATTGCCTTGTTTTTGGTTACATGTCCATATTCGTTTGAAGACCCATTTTGTACCAATCACATTTTTTTTCCTCTATCTTGGAACCAATTCCCATGTATCATTCTTCTCTATACGATTCAACTCTTCTTCCATGGCCTTGACCCAATGTTCAATATTAATGGATTCCTCAAAGTTGTCGGGTTCAACTGTGGATAGTAGTGCA
This sequence comes from Picea abies, assembly GCA_900067695.1. Classification (NCBI taxonomy): domain Eukaryota; kingdom Viridiplantae; phylum Streptophyta; class Pinopsida; order Pinales; family Pinaceae; genus Picea; species Picea abies. The sequence goes on from CBVK0100485130.1 coordinate 6,763, forward strand.
AGGTGTATATGTACTGGTGTACGTAACCTTTTACTTCCTCTCATTTCTATTCTTGCATTTATGTCTCCAATAAATTTTTCTGGTGGATGGTTTTTCTTAATCAATCAGCTAGGTGTCTTGGAAGGTATCTGACAGTATTGCTAATCAGTTTCTTCTTGTTCTTCTTCTTCTACATCTTCTTCTTTCTCTTTAGTATTTTTTCTTTCTTCTTTGATCTTTGGCACATTGTTTTCATCAATATTTACATTTATGCTTTCCAATATCTTGTTGAGTCTTATATTGTAACATTTGTATGCCTTTTTTTTTCTTGAGTATCCAACAAATATGCCTTTATCAACTCGAGAATCAAATTTTCCAACTCTATCATATTCTCTTTTTATGTAGCATTTACTTCCAAAAACTCTAAAATGCTTGACATTTGTTTGTATTCCCTTCCACAACTCATATGGATTTTTTTCATTGTTACTTCTGAGCATTCCTCTATTCAATATATGAACAGTTGTGTGTATTGTGTGTACCCAAAATACATTGCTCAACTTTGAATCATTTAACATGTTTTTTCCATCTCTATTACAGCTCAATTATTCCTTTCAACGACTCCTTTTTGTTGAGGTGTCCTAACTACTGAGAACTGCCATGTTGTTCCATTCTCTTCACATAATTCTAAGAATTATTTTGATATTAATTCACCTCCATTGTCATATCTTAAGCACTTAATTCTCTAATCCATTTTGTTTTCAACCATTTTCTTAAATATTCTGAAATTTTCAAATGCCTCTGATTTCTTCTTGAAAAAACAAACCGCAGTCATTCTTGTATAATCATCAATAAGTTGCATGAAGTATTGTTCGCTATTTAGTCCTTTTGTTCCCATTGGTACACATAGATTAGTATGCACAATTTCCAATGGATTATTGTAGAGTATTCCTTAGATCTAAATTCAGTTCTTGTTTTCTTTCCATGTAGGAAATGCTTGCACATAGTACTGGTCGATTTTGAAATTTCAATCATTTCTCTTATTGCTTCCTTTCTGATAATTTGACTAGATTGTCAAAGTTCATGTGCCCCGTTCTTCTGTTCCAAAGCCAAATTTCATTTTACTTTCCCAAGAAACATATTTCCTTTCCAATCTTATTCAAGATGTATATGGTGTTTGGAGTTCTTAATGTTGTAGCCACCAATTTTCTTGATCCTTCTTTCCTTATCTCATACTTATCTAAGTCAAATATAAGTCTATATCCCTCATCACACATTTGAATCACACTTAGCAGATTATGCTTCATGTTTTCGACAAGTAGAACATTTTATTCCTTGTCATCCTTACTTCCAAGATTGACTATGCCTCTCCCTGTAATTTTGGTTGATTTTTCATTGCCAAATGAAACTGATCCATCTCTTTCTTTCTTCAGAGTAATAAATTTTTTCTTGTCCCCTGTCATATGCATTGAACAACCATTGTCGACATACCAATCACTTCTTCTACTTTGGGATTGTAGTGCAAGGGAACATTATTCAACATTCAGTTTATCATGCTTCCTTATCCAAATTCTTGATGGTCCTTTTTTCATGATTGTTGAAATCCTTATGTGTTTCTTTTGGAGTAACTATCAATCTGCAATCTTTGGCCATGTGTCCAAAATTTTTGCATTTATAACATTTTACTCCATCGTTCAATGAGCCAAAACTATTATAGTCTCTATTAAAAGCTTCATGAGGCTTTCTAAGATGATTAATTCTAGATAGGCCTTCATATTTGTACCTGTTCTTAGCATAAGCTTTGCAGTTTATAGCCTTATGCCCAAAATTGTTACAAGAATAACACGACCCAAGAAATATAGTTTGATACCTGGGAGATATTCTGAATGGTGTTGTTCCTCTCTAGTTTTCTTATTTATTTATTTCCATATTTATTTGTTGATTCTAAATCATGGGTCTTCTAGATGGCACCATCCTTCTATAGCCTTCTTCCTGATCATTCTCATGTGAACGCTTGCATTCTTCTTTCTTGGTGAATCCTCTGGTGAATTCTACATAAGTCTTTTGTTCTACTACCACTTCTGTAGTCATAGAACTTGAACCCTTCTCTTTATGTGTTTGGTTGTATCCTAGTCCAAACCTGTCATGATATGGCCTTTGAGCACTGATGATTTCATCCAATATTTTGGCGATGTTCTGCTATATGTCTCTTTTTCTAAATTTCCTTCCTTAGTGAAACTATTTATGTTTCTAATCTCTCCTTCTCTTTTTCCTTTTCTTCTAGTTGGATTTTAAGTATTTCTTCAATCCTTCTGGCTTCTTCCACTTGGAATTTTAGGTTCATAATCATTTGATGATCCTTTTCAAAGTTAGGACTTTGAGAACTCTCTTTTAGCTCGAGTAATTCTTCCTTGAATGATTTGTTTTTCTTCCTCTCTTTCTTTAGTTCACATAAAGTGTTGATTAGCTTTGTTTCAAGATCTACCTCACCTTATTCTTCATAGTTCTCTTCATCATTTTCAAAATCCATAAAGCGTACATTTTCTAAGTCACTATCATTATCATCATCTTCATCTAATGAGGAACTATCTTCCTTTGAGTAGATATTTTTCTTGAAAAAAATTTGTTTGTTTCTTCTCTTGTCTTCCCTTTTAAATTTATTTTCCTTCTTGGGAGATTCTTCTTGATCACTATTCGATCTCTTAGCATAAATAAATTTAGGATTCTTCTTGATCACTATTCAATCTCTTAGCATAAATACATTTAGAAGCAAAATGAATCATTTTACCACGATTAAAACATTTTAAGGGAAGCATACATTTGTATTTGTCGGTTCCTCTCTTCAACTTTCTTACAAAATTGGCAATTTCTTCATCTACCTCTTAATCATCGTTGAAATTGCAATCTGATTTTGTCTTTTCCTTCTTCTTCTTTGTTTTATTGGATGCCTTGAAATATTTTTCGTTCTTGGGTGGATTATCTTGTTTTTTTCTCATTTCATAAGATGTAAGGATTCCATGTAACTCATCCATGATTGATGTAGAATTTTTTTCTCTTTCCTCTAGGGATAAAATTTTTGGATAAAATCTCATTGGTAGAGACCTCAATACCTTTTGAATGATGATTGGTTCTTTCATTTCTTCTCCCAAACATTTAATAGAATTCACTATTTCATAAACTCGTAGAAAGTAAGTTGCAATGTCTTCATCTTCCTTCATCTTTAGTTGTTCAAATTGACCTATGTATGTTTGAAGCTTGGCCCCTTTGACTTTGGCATCTTCTTCGTAAATATTTTGAAGTTTGTCCCAAATATCCTTTACAAAGTCATAGTGCATAAATTTCACATATATTGATCTAGCCATACCACCTAGAATAGCATTTGATGCCTTCAAATTATTATCTTCAAGTTTCTTTCCATCCTTATGTGTTGGGGGAGTGGCAAGTGATGTGTATCCATTTACTAATGATTACTAGACATCAAATCTATATGCATGTATAAATGTTTTCATACTTATTTTCCAGAAGGCATAGTCATGTCCATTGAATAGTGGTGTTCCATTCTTGGTGCACTCCATGATATACCTTCTAGTGATTAGACTGCTTTCTGAAGGACCTGCGTTGATACCAATTGTTGGAATACTGAGAGTGGGGGTTGAATTAGTATTATGAAAATAATTATGACTTTCAAGCAAAAATATAATCATTAACAATTTATGCCTTCATTTAACATTCCATGAACATATAAGCATAAGAAATATCACATCAAATAATCACATGCACAGTACACTAGAATTTATGTGGAAACCCAAATGAGAGAAAACAATGGAATGCTTTCTTATATGTCAAAATAATACATTCATAAGAAGCACCAGCTTCCAAATTCTCCAGCACCAATCGGAAGGAGGCTCCAACCCCATGTTTACAAGATCCAATCTAAAGGAACCTACAACTCCCTAAATTCTCTAGCTACAAATAGAAGGAGCCTCCAACCCTTAGTTTACAGGCTCCAACCTGAAGGAAGCTCCAACTCCCTAAGTTCTCCAACTCCAATTGGAATGAGGCTACAACCCTATTTCATTGCCCCATACTACCACCCTGAAATATAAGTGTAGACCAAACTCTCACTACCACTGATACTGTCACTGCCACTATCTCATCAACTTGTAATCAAATTTTCATCCAACCTGTCACTATCATTGTCACATCAACCTATAATTGCCACTCTCTCTTTCACTATAACTGATATACCATCATCAACCTGTGTGTTTCAACCATGTGCCACAACATGTACCATAGACCTATACCATATCAACCATGTATCAAAACCTATACCATATCATGCATCAACAATGTATCAAAACCTGTACCATACCATACATCAATCATGTACCAATATATGTACTATAACATGCATCAATCATGTACCATAAGATATGACAAGTATAGGTACCACATATAACTCAATAAAATACCAAACCACGTATCATGTACCAAAGCATCGGTCATGTATCAAACATGTACCATATCACCAATGATGTGCCTTAACCAAGCACCAAGGAATGTGCCTCATACATATGCCAATCTCTCAACAATATACCAAAGACATGCCTCAAGCATGCAAAATAACATCTCAAAACATACATGTAAAAATATAGTTAGCATGGTGTATCAAATCACAGACATACATACCATTCTAGGCATCAACAACCAGGTACAATGATTCTCCCTCAATTATGTCTTGTCCTCACGGGACCAAGACTAGTTGTCACGTGGGGCCTCACGTGACAGGCACTAAGAAACCCATAGTTGTTATGGGATTTTTCCCTCATGACTTTGGGTCATGTCACAACAGAGATTGACCAAGAGAGAGAAAGGGCCCTAACCCACACACACAATACTTGTAATGAAATAACTACTTTATCAGAAAAAGAAGAAATTTTCACATCTTGTATCCTTATGGTTGGTGTTGTTCATCACTCTTGACCCTGATACTATTCTTGAAACCTACTCGAACTAACTTGCAAGAGAATATCAAGAAAGTGTTGCAAAAAGGTAGTTATAGAATAAAATCATACAAGCAACTGATAGATAGATTCAAATATGAGAAGTAATTATACATACATAAACAAATTCAATCAATTCTACACAAGTATAGGGAAAAGAGAACTCTTTATTAACAATGGTAAAATGAAGTGGTTACAACCTGACTATAACCGTTGGCATTTCCTCGAAGACAACCACCCAAGTTCCTCCAAAAGGTCCTTCAAGCATCACTCAGCAATATTTCCCTTCCTTGGATGACCCAATAAGAATAGGAACACACCTTATGGTCGTATAGGGTGAAGGAAGGAATTATAGAACAAGGGTTCCAAGTCAAGGGGATGCTACTCAGAGAATGAAGGGGAATAGGGAGACTTGCAATTTATTCAGCATAACTTTGTAGCTAGGTTGTCCTCATCATCCATGCCCACAAAGGTTTCTTTAAAAATACCATCCTTAAGAGGTTAAGGAGGTTGAATTTTGTTTGGTACATCCTTAGGGAGGTTGGGAAACGAGCCCAATTGAAATCTCTGACCAAAAATGTGGAATTATTTTATTTTTCACATTTGTTTAGGGAATCTACGAGTTTCTCACTAGAAAGGCGTGAATATCTGCATGTTTCACAAAGGACACCCATGGATATAAGCAAACAGATTGTTTTTTAAGCAAAATTGATGAGGGAACTTGGGATTTCAAGCTGCTCAGGGACAAGAACAATTCCATCTCACAATGAAAATGGTGTGGAAAATTGTGGTATAACAGATTCCCCCTAATGTGTGAGGTCAAAAGGGTAATTGATGGTCGAAATACATTATAACTATGAGAGGCAAGGATGCATTGTAGTAGATCCCAATGAAGGTTCTCGAATAGTTGATCCAAGAACATAAATTGTCAGCAGAGATCAAGTAAGAGATTCTATATCCCAAGTTGGGCATACCCATACTCGGGAGTGATGTAAGCATGGCGGCCAAATCAAATACATTGTGGATGTGTGGCATATATGAAAGTATTACTAATTTCCATGGTCACGAACAATACACAGTGGATTCACTTGATATATATGAAGTAGAAAACATGGCCATAAGGTGATACACAGTGGATCCATGTGAAATCATATCATAGACACGATGAGATACATAGTGGAGCTATGTCTCAAAATAAAAAAAATAAAGGATATATGGGACCAATGTAGTGAAAAAATTGATCTTCTACAAGTAATAATGTATGTGGGGTGGTACAATGTATGTCAGGTAAGAGTACAATGGATGTGATGCCTGTACTTCACCTGAAGTCTTCAAAACAATTCATCATGGTACAAGTCTACACCATGTGAATAGATGTACTGGGTTGAACACAGTGAGATTCCATTTGATTACCGTTCATTGATGTATATCATTAACAAACTTGAGACAAACCATTGATGATGATAATGGTTGTCAAGGTACCATGGTACAATATAACAAGTGTGAATAAATGAGTTGATGTTGAACATTTCATAGAATCTATCGAGAAGGGGAAATTGATGTATTCCCACTGTCAATAGAAATGGAACCTACCATTGATGACTACAAGACCCAAGGTACAAAATATGGCTCTAGATATTTATCTTAGATCAATATGTGTTGAAGTTGATAGGAAGAGATATGTTGGAAGGAGGGCATTAAGGAATCCTCCATCATCTAGCATGAGGGGTAGCAGAAGGCCAAATATTTGGAAGGACTTAGAAGAACAGTTTGTAAGGACCACATCGAGGTATGACTCCATCATGCACCATATGGAATAAAAAACGATAGATACTCTCTGAATAGTAGTCAATGATGAAGACTACTGGAAAAGACGAGGAATCCACCAATGGGTTCAAATGAAAACCAAGGTATTGCATGAATCCCTATGTGTGAATATTTTTGTTGACATCAAACACAAAGAAAACTGCTTAGTCAGTGACTAATGATGGTTTTTCATCTATTGAGTGCAATGTCACCTATCAATAATGGAAATAGGTCAAGGGTGAAACTCTATATCATACTCTCATAGCAATGTATTAGATTCGATAAGAGAATATGCTCTAGTAAGAATTCAATTGGGACATTCCATACTAGCATAAGTAAGAGACATAGATACTTGTGATAATGAGATGTACTTGATGGACTCTGGAAGGCTGACTTGAAAGTTCATAGACTTATTGCAGAATGGTTGACTCAAGCTGGAAATTTCCTTGAACAAAAGAACGACACATTATGTGACTTAGGCAGCATGACTATAAATTGGGATACATTTGTGATGCAAGAGGCATCCATAAATTCTCCATATGGTTGGAAGAATAATGAACCATGGGAGATTATATTCAACAAGAAAAAGTCTCCTAAATCCATACTAAACCCAAAATACTGATATACTAACTCAATATTTTTTTTTTTTGCAAGGGTCACAAGACCACTGCCAACAAAAGAGATAGACGCTTTTCCCTTCTTTTTTGTTTTTTTATTTGTTTGTCTTTTTCATATTATTAAAGCTTGAAAAAAAATAAAAGAATGTTATAGTACAATGGAGGAAACTGGTGTCATGGGAAAGAAAAATAGTTCCAAGGCACAACGAACATACCTATGCTCAATACAAGGAAGCATGTGCAGGATAAGGACACTCGGGAGATGTTTCCTCCAAGGTTAAGGTGTCAAGTCACAAAGGAATAAAATGCAAAGTTGGGAACTAATAGGAATTCCAGTTATTCGAAAACATTACCTACTCTAGATGCCAGTTATTCGAAAACATTACCTCTAGAATCTTGAAATAGACTCGATCGATCGACAAAAGGACCAATAAGTACCCAAAAAATGTCTCTATAACCTTCCATGGAAACCAAAACACTACAATATAGCTTAATATTAGTTCAATTTACGGAAAAATAACAAACTATGGAAAGTGGGTTTGAAAATTTATATAAATAAAGAAATTTTTACCATTTTACCATATCATTTTTTACCTTTTGAACTAAAATTAACCAAACTTGGAGAAACCCTTGCAACTTCACTTGGATATTGCGGGAGATTGGAGAAATGAAACCACAAACCATCTGGATCAAGTAAATACTCAAACAATTCCTTTCATTTTCATCCATTTCTCTTTTTATTTTTATGAAAAATTGAGGGATAGCCCTCTCGTTTTGCTCATGATTATGCACGTCATCACTGCCTTCTCCAGTTTCTCTATGTGAAGAGGTCCCTAAGGATCAGAAGTCTCTTTTCCTTTCATTGACAACTTCATATTACTATAATTGTGATACCTGGTCGTCAAATCTACCTCCTCCTATTTTGTGTGGTTCACCATGTTAAGGAACTTGAATGATCTAGTAGGAAAAGTTGCAATCGGAGTGCCCCCTTACACATTAGAAGTGGAAGAGCCATCCTACATGTTTTTCCCTTGTGGGAACGAATTTTGTAATACAGGAGGATAATCTTGTTGTTGTAACTTTATCAAAGATTGGGCCTCTTCCATCTTTGGTCATTGATGAGTGAGTTGGTCATCCCCACAAATCTTGCGTGGGAACTTCACCTTTTTCTTTTCACCCTTTTCCCCCTCTACATTTTTATTAGATTTATTATCATTTTTAGGAGCTTCATAATTTGGAGGAAATCAGATGAAGAACGTGTTCACAAACCAACGACCCTGTGCATCTTTCACGTGTGCCAAGTGAAAGCGGTACATGAAAAAAACCCTCTGAATAGTAGCCAATGAGGAAAATTGCTGACAACAGCAAGGAAACCACCAATAAGGATAATAGAATCCAAGACATTGCATGAATCCCAATGTGTGAATAGATGTCTTGTTGTTGAACACAAGGGAAACCACCCAGTCAACAACCAACGATGAAATGTCGATTGTTGGGTTCAAGGTTACCTACCAATGATGAAAGTAGAACGAGGGTGCATGATAGGACTACAACATCATGTGATTATGAGACAAACTGAGGTTATGGTCGACATGCAAAGTCAAGAGTTATGAGAAATGTTCGACACAGGTTGATAGAATTCCTTTGAACAAGAGAATGAGACATATGGAAGCCTAATAAAAAATAGACTCAACGATGAAACCATGAAATGCAGGAGGCATCAATGAAATTCTCTATAGGGACTGGAAGAGCAACTAGTCGATAGAGAAAACTCTATGTAACGATATCAGCTTCCTAAGGCCATGCTAAACCCAAAATTATGATGATAATTGGACTCAATAAATTTGTGTTATGTTCAAAGGCGACACGACTATTTCCAATATAAGATAATACTCCCTTCTCACTCGTATTTTTTTGTTTTTTCATAGTCAAATGAATGCTATAATACATAGGAGGAAACGAGTGTCGCAAGTAGGAAAAACTATTTCCAGCAGTGGAACATAACTATGCTCAATGCAAGGAGGTGCATGCAGGAGATGGACACTCAGGGCAATGTTCCCTCCTGGGTATAGGGTGTCAAACTTCAAAGGATATAACCGAGGCTCTGCTTGGTTGAGGATGCAAAACTGTTGAGGCAAACAGTTTATAACACAAAGAGAGAATCGGCTATAGGCTCAATAATGCAAGCAAGGGCATGAGATGCAATCACAACTTAATGCCAAAAAATGTCATTTTTCATGCTCTTAGTCTACTTGGTGTGAAAAAGGGATAAACTTGTACCAAATAGATGTCCGTTAAAATCCAATTTACGAGTGTGAAAGAGACAAGTTCACTCAGTAATCTTTTCTCTTTTTGAAGACAAGTTGGAAAAGAGCTTAAATTAAACTTGGTTGGGAGTCCTCTAGGTATAGGGTAGCATGTTTATGAGTGATAAATGAGGCTCATCAGAAATTCATGTATTAGCTATAAGGGACTCCCGGTCCTACAGAAAAAATATTTTCATGGGCACCAAATGAAGAAGAGGATATAACTAGGGTACCCATGTTTGGTAAGACTCTACCACTTGATAATGACACATCTTATAGTAGATGGAAGGTTTTATGTCGCAAAAAATGGGTCTGTACTTAAGGCATATGAGTGACAGTTATAGGACAATGAAAATTTGCATGATGGAATGGATACCTATCCTATATGTTGGGTAGTGAAAATACATGTCTGTGGTTACGAACGGTCAACATAACGTTGAAATCCGCAAGAATCCCTGGTGAAAACTACAAAAACCAACTCAATCCATTGTTGTATTAGTCCATTAGGAGAAAAAATGTCTCGAAACTATAGAAAGTGGTTAAAAACTACTATAAATAGTAACAAAACCAAAATTTTCTATGTCATTTTGACTTTTTACCCAAATAGTGAAAATTGGACCAAAATACCTTTGATCTTCAACTAGCGATTGCATAAGCGTAGAGTGGCAAACTTAGAGACCGTCTAGACTAGGTAATTCCTCTTCCCCTCCTCTTCCTTTCTAGTGGATTATGTTTTTTAATTAGGTTTCAATTTTTTAGTAAATTAAGGCGCAAATTGAGTATTTTGGTGTATGTGGGATACCATTCATTGGGTCGTGTGTACTCAACCCTATACACGACTGTGAATGATGCAGCCCACGTATAGGTCTATAAACAAGGTTTTATATGGTTTCTAACTCAAAAATTGATTTTTATCTGGCAGGATGGTGCTAGAATGGAGGGAAAGGGAACACGAGGAGGTAGATGTTACTGTGGAAAGAGATATGGGGAGCCAAATGGCCTTGAAAAGATGCGGTTTGTATAAATTTTTGGCACTCAAAGGGATGAGGGCCCATGTGAGGTTTCTTGAGTTGCTTGTGGATTACTAGGATCTTGACAATGAGAGCTTCAACCTCGATGGGAAACCATTGAGGATTGAAGTCAATGATATATACTTTTTTATTGGGTTATCACATCGAGGTGAGGTGGTGAACCTCAAAGCCCGGGGAGAGCAGTATGAAGATAGAGGAGTAAATCGATGCTCACTGTGTAGCAGGGACTATGAAGGTCGAGAGTCAACTCCACATCCGATTGATAAACAATCTCAACCTCAAGATTGTTGTCCTCATTTTGACCAGGATCACAGGATCAACTTCGTTGCACTAGGCATTGAGGTTGCTCATGTTCTATTCTGTAGAGTGTTTGAGACCCACTGTATATGATTGGTGTACCTCACTATTGGCTAACATGAAGATCCAATTGACAAAGTGAAAACAAGATGACAAGAGGAGCTTGGGGTTTGCCTCTATCTTATGTAGCTTTTTCTTCAAGCGAGTTTCAGGTTTGGAACCTAGAGTCAAGATCATTACGAGAGGACCTCATGATCCAGCCATGGCATAGTCGATTGAGGTAATGAGATGGAAGGGGGGAGGTAGGGTGCCCACACCCTACAATGATTATTTCTTCTACTGGTGGAGGCGACAAGTCATTTCTATGGATGACTACCCCTATGTAGGGATCGACTTCAGAGGGGACCCTGACATTCCACTGCCACCAAGGACTACCTACGGGGACATAGGTATGTCAAATATTTTTAAATATTTCATTTTTTTGTATTTTTGTATAGTAAAACAAAAATATTTTTGGATGGTTCTTAAGTACTAACTAGACACTTGTGTGATGTAGACGTAGGTCCATGACGGCCGAAAGGGATTCCATGACATCATCGGAGGCACCGGGGAGATAAGGAAATGGAAGGAGAAGCAAAGATAACCCTTTAAAACGTGCAGGGAAACCTGTCTCATTTGACTCATAGGATTTCGATGGTTCAAGTAGAAGATCTATCAGAGGCCATGCAACGGAAAGTGGTTGGTGTGCCCAAAGCTTGGGTGCGACTCTTTCAGTGTCTCGCAAACATCATAGTTTGTTATCATGACACACATCCGGCACCACAGGCGTAGATGTCGTGGATCTTGTATTATCGGTTGTATATGTGTATTGAGGGTGTTAGCCCCAATTTTGTATTATAAACACCATATTGTTTGAAATATATATGACAGGGATCTTTGGCTTTACTTATGTTACAATATGTACATTGATGAGATGGTTTTATTTGCTTTAGTTATGTGACAAATGCCAATCTAAAATGAAATTAGAATAAGCATCAGATACATAATTAGAACTCCTAGGTATGTGAT
>CBVK0100485131.1:0-18864 GCA_900067695.1 Picea abies
AAGGTTTCTACATTTTAAAATAAATTTCCATCCTTAAAATCATCCCTGTTGGGTGCGAAGATCAACCCTGCAGCTGGGTGAGTAGGGAGGGGAGAGAAAGAGAGGAGAAGAGAAGGTCAACTAGCTAAGATCGCAGACAAGAACTATATGCTTTACCTCAATATATTATAGCACAATTTTGTGGATGTATCCCTAGAGAGAGGGTGAACCATGTATATTTTTTGTTATGTGTGATTGATCTTCTATCTCTGTCATTGATATATTGTGATTGCATTACTGCTTTAGATCTGATGAGTAGATGTGCAATATAGATATAAGTTGATAAGTGATATATGAATGTTGTGTTGTTCTTTTGTTAGATCCACTTGATAATCCCCTTGGTTGTAGACATCTTTGTCTTGCAACCCCCTCATAACTTCTTTGGGTGAAACTGCATCTGCTTCACAGATGTTTCCAAAAGGGCCAGTAGTTAGGGCTTGTTGGTGCACTCTTGGAGCTGAATCCTGGGTCTATCCCTATGCCAAAAAATGGTTCATTGTTTGGACATGAATTTTCTTGAGGGAATGTCAAGGTGGTTTCCATCGAAGAAAGAGATTAAAAAGTGGAGAGAATATCAAGAGAAGGAATTCACTGAAGCCCAGAACAAGAAACCTAATCTTAGTTCAGAAGACTAGTTGGAGAAATATATCTTTACCGATATACACGAGATCTTCTTTGGAGGAATCCATCAAGAGCTATATGAGTGGCTAGCTAGATTAGCAGATACCCAGTTCGAGATCTGATCTAGACTGCCTGTGGCTTGGACATCAAAGTTAATCAAGAAGGTCAAGAGAGTTGATAACATGATATCATCAGCACTAGATCACTGGTTTGATAGCACCATTGGAGGGTACATCACAGAGTTTGTTGTTGATAGAATAGAATCATATAGCCAAGCCAAGAGATATTTTTTCAAGGGACCTTGAGGGAAAAATTTTCATTTTATGAAGTTGAGAATCAAGATGTTATTGCATGATAAGAACATATTGAAGATATAATAGATTGGTTGGATAAAGAAAGACTAATGTTCAAGAATTTAGACAACGACAGCGACACAGAAGATGGACATACGCGTAGTGGGAGAGTATTCAGAGAAGTTCATTTTGCAAACCTGTTTAAGCAGAACTACAGGGAGGAAGGTTTCTACAGTGGAGAAGAGGCATAACTGATAGATGAAGAACATTCAAAACTTGCTAGGATAGAGGAATGGAAAGCTGAAGAGCTTTGTCGGGAAGAACATGAAACTTCAGAAACTGCACAGACCATTGAAGTAAGTCCTGTTATCCCTTATATTGATTCAGTAGTATTAAGCAACCAGAGTAATACCAACCACTAGAGTACCCAGAGAACTGTCAATAGTAGTCCACCACACATTAAGTCAAGAACCCTAGGAAGATCTATGGTAGATGAGATGAGACTCCCTATCTATAGGGGAGATGGATCTGAAGATCCTGATCAGCACTGGTTCCTACATGAAACCATATGGAACATCAAGAATGTCACAGATGAAGTTGTCAAAGGATCTTAGTTCAATACAAATATCAGAGATCGCGCACTGAGTTGGTACTTGAAAATTGTCCAAGGAATTGCATAGCCTAAGCCATTGAATCAGATCAAGAACGTGTTGATTGCAGAGTTCAAGAAACCCAAGTTAGAGTCACAATGTATTACAGAGCTGAAAGAGATCAAGAAGAAGGTGGCCGAACCTGTTTGGGAGTTCGATCAAAGATTCAAAACCTTAACAGGGCAATTGACTTTTCAGATCCTAGATGAACAGAACAAAGAATGGTTCATTGTTTCCCTCTTACTGTACATTAGAGTTCCTATGATGCAACAGAAGATTGCTTCATAGGTTGAGGCATTGGAGATCAACATGAAGTTAGATTCATCCCCTATGGGAGAATCCAGCTCATGTATGACCCAGATCTTGAGCCAGCTAACTAGTTTGTCTCTGCAAGTCAAAGAGATGAAGAAAGACAAAGGAAAAGATAAAAGAGAAGACATCTGGTGTGTCAGATGTAGATCATAAGGCCATGAAAAGGAACATTGTCCCCAATTCAATGAATATTTGGCTTCTCGAGCTCCGACCCTTTAAAGCAAGTCACCTTACCTTGGTGCGAGGTATGCAAAAATAAACATTGTACTGATGAGTGCTATTAAGTATGTTCAAACACCTACAAATTTGTACTATACATTCTGTAAATCCATAGGACACGATGATAGGGATTGTAGGGATTACTATACCATGCATGAAAGTTCGAGAGACATATATAAGATTCAAGGAGAAGTACAACAAGAAGGAAACACTATCGAGTATAACTCCCCTGGGAGAGGAAACTTCAACCCTCACGATGGATTCAGAGGAAGAGGACAAGGAGGAGGAATGAGTCGAGGTTGAGGATAGATAATCTATTATAGTTGTGCACAACTAGGACACCTTGCAAGGGATTGTTAGAAACCTTATACCACTTATAGCTACTGTAACTTGTTTGACCATGTTATAGAAGATTGTCCCATGCTTCTAGCTAAGTTTTAGGAAAGACAAGGACCTCAGTAGAACCCACAAGTGCAATCGATCTATGCTAAACCTCGCGGAGAAGACCCTAGAGTCACTGTTATAACCAGAGGAGGCATTGTTACAGGAGAAGATAGACTGACCCATGGGAAGACTACAAAAGATTCAGGAATCAGGAAAGCTGTAGAGAAGACCCAAACTTTTGATGCAAAGAAAGAAAGACAAATATTTGAGGAAGCAAGAACAAAGTTTAGAGGATACCAAGGCTCTTCATAAAAAAAAAAACCAAAGGTAAGAGAGTATGGAATGCCTCATGCATTTGATCAGTTTACTTCACGAAGAGAAGGAAAAGAGGTAAGAAATATCATGGACTTTTTACATACTTGTATTAAGTTGATTCAAGATGAAAGCATTGTACAAGAATTACAAAATTTAATCAAACGATATGAGTAAGGAAAGATAGATCCCTTACTGAATAGGGCATTACACCAAATTGGTAAGAAGAGAAGGACAAATAAGGAATTACATTTGAATGATAAAATAGGAGAGTATGAGATAGACTATGTGGTCCTCGACTTAGGATCGGAGGTCAATGTCATGACGAAGAAAACTTGGGCACTGATGGGAAAACCAAAGTTGATCTATTCCCCTATCAGGCTTAGGATGGATAACCAGCAAGCTGTCAACCCATTTGGACAATTGGAGCATGTCCTTGTGGACATTTATGGAGTAAGAACATTTGCATATTTTGAGGTAATTAAAATAGTTGATGATATTTGTCCATACCCTGCGCTGTTAGGAATTGATTGAGCCTTCAATAACTCTACTGTTGTTGATTTAAATAAAATATGTATGACTTTTGAAAGAGATGGCCTCATGCTCATAGCACCTTTAGATCCAAATGAAGGTCAGTGATACACAGAGCCCATCAGAGAAGAAGACTTCACATACAAACTGGAAAACATATATAAACTAACAACCAGATAGTAGGATTACATTAATCCTATAGCTGATGGGAATCTAAGTTGGCGAAGCGACAACGTGTGCTCTTCAGACTCAGAAGAAGCACTAGAGAACTGGAATAACCAAATGTATGGGGTTTCTACAAGGATATGTGCTAGATTAACCAGAGAAGTTCATTGGATTGACACAACAGTAAGTAAATTATCCACATTTGATGGTTTGAATCCATTAGAAGCCTTCTTATAAGACTTTGAAGAAAGTGTACCAACACAACAGAGGTTGCTAGAAATGGAGGAGGCCTTGAAAGCCACACTAGCAAGATGGTGGGGGATGTACAAAAGTGATATCAAAAACTGGACACAATGTCGTACTTTGATGACAATGAGGTTCTAAGCACAATTCGAAAGCTTCGAAGTAAGATACACATGTCGAAGCTTCCCAAAGGACCATGTGCAAAGCTACGAAGAGGCCTGGAGTGACATTCTGCAATAATAGTGGGTACGCAAATTAATCAACACGCTGGACACAACACCTATCAAATGGTACCTTCAAGTAGAGTTATGCCTCATCACTACAGATTGGCAAGGTATGACTCAGAAGTTTGTAACCACCTTATTATTTGAAAGTTAATATCCATCAACAGAACAAGCATTACAGATTGTGAGACAAAAAGTATTCAAGGAGGTATCCATCCTTCCCTTAGAACAAGAAGAGGATGATGCCTCTCCAGAAACTGCAAGGTTGTTACAACATCAATGTTGATGAAGACGATGATCCGAGGAAGGTGAAAATCGAAAAAATAGAAGGCCAGAGAGATGTAAAAGGACTAGGAGTTGAGCTACCATTTATTGGATAGTCGATTAAGATTAAGAAAGTCAATATTGGAACAGAATAGACACCATTGAAAGTTTGCAAATGTTGGGGATTATTGGGATGTTGCTACCATTGACGAGATCACTAAGTTGTTGGACAAGTATCAGGACTTTTTTCCGACCAAGTTCACTGATCTGAAGGGAATTAAAGGGCCTATGGGTGAGATGAGAATCCCTTTGAAGCCAGATGCTAAACCAGTCAAACAAAGACCTTATAGAGTAAGCCCCAAATAAAAGGAGAAAGTGAAGATTGAGCTTGACAGAATGCTGGAAGAAGGGATTATAGAACCTATCAAAGTATCAGAGTGGATCATCCCTATGGTGGTGCAGGACAAGAAGACAGGTGAGATCAGGATTTACGTAGATCTCAGGAAGATGAATGATGCTTGTTTGCATGACCCCTTCCCTACACCATTCACCAATGAAGTGTTAGATAACATGGGAGGCAAGGAGGTCTATCCTTTTACAAATGGATTTTCAGGATACCATCAAATCCAGATTGCCAAAGAGGACGACCATAAGACCACATTTTCCACAGAATGGGGATCCTACCATTATACAATGATTCCATTTGGATTGAAGAATGCACCAGCCATCGTTTCCAGGGTGGTGGACGAAGCGTTCAAAGAATTTGTTCATAAATTTCTAGAAGCATATTTTGATGACTGGACTATGTTTAGTTTGTTGAAAAATCACATTGAATGTCTAAGGCTAATGTTGGATAAATGCAGGTAGTGTCAAATTGATTTGAATATGAATAAGTGCATCTTATTCTCACCATTTGGAGTGTTTTTAGGTCATATTGTATGCAAGCAGGGATTGTTGGTTGATCCATCCAAGATCACCATTATAGTTGATCTACCCCCTCCTACGTCAGTCAAACAACTGCACGTTGTGCTGGGACATACTATCTATTATAGGAAGTTTATCAAGGGATATGCTCAGATTACAACACCCATGGAGAAGCTTTTGACGAAGGACTGTTAGTTTAACTGGACATCAGAATGTCAGTAGAGCTTCGACACACTGAAACAAAAGATGGTTACTGCACCTATTCTGATTTTCCCAGATTGGAGAAAACAGTTTCATGTGCATGTCAATGCATCATCCATTGCATTGGGAGTTGTGTTAGCACAACTAGGAATATGATACATTGACCACCCATTAGCCTTTGCTAGCAGGAATCTATCCACAATTGAGATTAACTATACCACTACTAAAAGAGAGGGATTAGCCATGGTGTATGCACTGCATAAATTTTTCCATTATTTGTTGGGAGGACACTTTAAAATGTTTATTGATCACTGTGCGCTGAAATACCTAGTCAACAAGCCAGTGTTGGGGGGGTGAATATGAATATGGATTTTGTTGTTTCAAGAATATGATTTTGAGATCATAGTAAAGACAGGGAGAATGAACAAGGATCTTCACCACTTATCAAGGTTGTAACATGGAGAAGAGACGGTCTAATTTGGAAGACACATTATCAGATTCACAACTACTAGCCATTAGAAAGATCCATGACCACTTTTCAGAGATAGTCCAGTTCCTATCAATAGGAATGGCACCTAGTGAGTACACAATTCCTCAGAAGAAACAACTAGTAGTGCGTGTTGTGGATTTCTCACTTATAGTTAGACATTTATACAAGATGGGACCAGATGAGATATTGCGAAGGTGTTTTATGGAAGCAGAATGACCATTGATCCTTGCAGAAGCTCATGAAGGCATCGCAGGAGAACATTATGCAAGGAAAGAAACTACACAAAAGGTTCTTAGAGCTGGCCTTTGGTGGCCTACCTTACACAGAGATGCTAAAGACTATGCCAGAGCCTGCGATGTATGCCAAAGAGTCAGGAAACCATCCAGAAGAGATGAAATTACATTAGCACCACAAGTGACCCTACAATCATTTGAAAAATGGAGCATTGACTTTGTTGGACCTATTAACCCACCAGGAAAGCATACAAAATCAAGGTACATAATTACAACAATAGAGTACTTGACCATATGGGCCAAAGCAAGAGCAGTCAAGGACTGTAGTGCAACTACAGTTGCACACTTCATATTTGATGACATCATAACTAGGTTTGGATGCCCAAAGATCCTTATGAGTGATCAAGGAACACATTTCCTCAATAAGACAGTTGAAGCACTGACTAAAGAATTTGTAGTCCACCATAAGAAGAGCACACCATACCATCCACAAGAAAATGGGACAATTGAAGCATTCAACAACATTTTGGAAACAACACTAACCAATATTTGCAGTGTGAATAGGGATGATTGGGATTTAAGAATACTAGCAATGTTATGGGATTATAGAACCACTTGCAAGAAGTTAACAATGCAAACCCCTTTTAAGTTGATATATGGTCTTGAAGTTGTTGTTCCAATGCAATATTTGGTACCAAGCCTATGAATTGTTGCCTTTACAGATATGGATGACACTGGAGTTTTTCAAGAGAGGCATGCATAGTTGGTTGAATTGGAAGAAGACATATTTATTGCAGGATTCCATCAACAGGTTCAAAAGGAAAGAGAAAAGGCCTATCATGATAGGCACATCAAGAAGAAGGCATTCAAACAAGGTGATATAGTACTGGTATATGACAAAAAGTTCATAAAACATCCTGGGAAGTTCAAAACACATTGGCTAGGGCCATACAAGATCGCTTATGTTACAGAGGGAGGATCTGTGCAATTGAAGAATCTGAACGGGGAGTGGAAGGAAGGATTAGTGAATGGGATCCGACTGAAGTTTCACTATGAAAACCAGCTCCCTCACATCTCTCAGTGAAAGCATGAAGAAAAGGGTCTAGGTACCAGGTGCAGCTTAAACTGGGTACTAGACACAGAAAAGATAGTTTACACAAGGGAGGAAAAGGAGGCATCAAGCAGAAAGTAGAGGCTGGACTACGCAGTTTGGAGCCGAAGTAAAATAGGAAGCTCAGATCCGAAGTACCTCGAGACGGGTCACAGGTGAGTGTTCGGGGCTTGTTGGCCCTTGGTTATGGGATAAAGTGAAGATCAAGGAAGAAAAGGGAGCAAGAAAACTTTGCGGAAGACACAGTGACTATTATTGGGTCGAAGTGAACAAAAGAGTAGGAAAGATGGAGCGAAACCCAAGAAAGAAAGTCGTTGGAAGAGGAGATTGAGAATGAAAAGACAACAAGGAAGAGGATATCGAGAATGACAAGTCAGCAAGGAATAAGGATCATGGAAAACTCAGCAAGAGGAAAAAGCTACTGATGGATGCTTTGGAGCACCACGTGAGAAGGAAGGAAAGATAGGCTGGTGAAGCCTTGAAAATATGGGTCAAGTTGACCTAGGGTTTTAGACACCTAGGATTTTGGTATCTAGGGTTTTGGGCACCTAGGTTTTAGCCTAAGGTTGTCTATGAGCTATTGTAATATATAAATAGAGGTCTAAAGGGCCTAGGTTGGCTTGGTACCTTGGGTTGGTAAGATAATGTTGTTATTGTTGCCATTGGTATCGAGTATTTGAGAGAGGATTATTGTGTGAGAGAGAAGTGATGAGTACAAGAGCCTTTTGGATTGTGATATCTTCACCTGGGTGTGAAGATCAACCCTGCAGCTGGGTGCGCAGGGAGGGGAGAGAAAAAGAGGAGAAGAGAAGAAATGTTAGCTAAGAGTGCAAACAAGAACTGTATTCTTTACCTCAATATATTATATCACAGTTATGTGGACGTATCCCTAGAGAGAGGGTGAACCATGTATATTTTTTATTGTGTGTGATTGATCTTCTATCTCTGTCATTGATATACTATGATTGCATTACTTCTTTAGATCTGATGAGTAGATGTGCAGGATAGATCTAAGTTGATAAGTGATATATGAATGTTGTGATGTTCTTGTGTTACATCCACTTGATATTCCCCTTGGTTGTAGAAATATCTGTCTTGCAACGCCCTCATAACTACTTCAGGTGAGACTGCATCTGCTTCGCAGGTGTTGCTGAAAGGGCTAGTAGTTAGGCCTTTTTGGTGTGCTCTTGGAGCTGAACCTTGGGTCTTCCCCTGTGCCAACAGTGAAATTTCCATAGACACCACAATAAGTGCAAGGTTTGTTTATGTGTATAGGTTTGTTCTTCCCCTGCTTGGGTACTGGGTTGGTTCTTTGGCCTTTATTAGGGTCACAATAGTTTCCCCTAGTGTTGGAATTTGGGTTATTGGATCCCGAGGGTCCCTAGTTATGGTTTTTTTTCATCCCTTTCCTCATTTTATTCCTCCTATTTTGATTAGGAAGAAGGGGATAATTATGCTATGGATACACTTATTCTTATGGAGGAGGTGCAAATAGACTAGTTGGGTAGGTGGTGCACTTGTAGGTGGGGTAGATGATAGGGGTGGTGGACTAGGAAAAGAATAGAAAGGATTGGTGGTAGCTCGAAAAGAGTGATTCCCACATGATATGAGGCATGCAACTGGTCCTGAGGTGGCATTGAGTATCCATAAGGATTGGAGGACCCACCATAAATAAATGCATATTCACTAGGTCCAAGTGGCAGTGGTGGACATGTGGGAGAGATAGAGCTATAGAGACCATTGGTGGAATGCAAGGTGCTAGGCGTGGTTGAGTCACCTAATTAGGATTGAGGGGTGTCAAGAAGGATGGTGTACATATACCCATACTAAGCATAGATAAATTCATATTTTTGGTCCTTCTTTATGGCCTCTTCCTCATTCTTAGGGAATTTCACTATGATATCCTTGGCGATGGGAGGAAGGAAGGAATTCAGGAAGAAATCCTTATTGAAGATGTCATCTAGATTGGATTTTTGCAAGCCATGCCATTTTCACCACTCATGGATGTGGTTTGAGATGTTGGTGGTAGTGGTTTGGAAAAAGGAAGTAAGTATTTTGATCCCCAGGTCATGGTGAACAAGAAATTAGAAGAAGGTGAGGAATACCTTCTCAATGGACTCAATGGTATGGTGAGAGTTGTTGGAAATTGTGTTTTCATTGATTTCAAAGGTAGACATGATTATGAAAATCATGGATTTCATTGATTTCATAGGAAGGTGGAAACAAACTATTTTAAAAAACAAAGGGATACTATGCCTCTGTGCATTGTGAGATTTACTGTTGTCATGCACAAAGTGAGACTATGCTTTTGTGCATTTTGTTGAATAGGGGGGAGACTTTGAATACCTCTATGTGTGGTGCCTCTATGCATTTACCCTGAGTTATGAAAGCAAGAGGACTTTGTTTGAATAGTCAATCCAAGTGAATTTAGGATGTGCATACATAAGGACAATTTTTTCCACTGGAAGATGAAAGAAGTAGAAGTAATAAAGTTTGAATATGAAAGAAAGAGATACGGAACCCTATGTAAGGCATCAAATTTTGTCATGGAAAAATGTGGACTCGAAGCTGGATAAATATTTAAAGTTTATCATCGGAGATCAAAAACTAATATAAAAGGATTGAGCCCAGTGTATATCACATATTGTATATCAGGAGAAAGCAGAAGCACATTGTTAAAGGCCCGGGGGGGCGATACCCCGGTAGTGGGATCCATGATATCGAAATATTGGATATCAAAAGGATGAAGTGTGAGAACAATTCTAATTTTCTAGGTGTTTGATATACTGAGGGATCAGGGGCTTGATATCCCAGTGTCCCAGTGACTTGGTAGTGGGGTCCACGATATTAGGATATCTATTGGATATTGAGAGAAAACAAAGTTTATACACAGTACCAAAATTTATGGGGGGTCGATACTCGTTGGGTTAATGGACAATGGGCTAGATTTGATGCCACATCAGTAGCCATGATCAAGCCACGTGGTGGCCATAAAATCCACCACATAAGTATCTAACATAGTACAGAGAGACACATGGAATCCACTTCATCTGTCACATCAACAAAATGGTCAGAACATAGAGTGACATGGTTCCAATACCAAATATCAGGATATTGAAATAGAGTGCATGGAATTATAGTTTTGATATCCCGAGGGCTGATACCTCGGTGGCCCAATGCCCGGGTGATTCAATATCGAAGTATTGGATACCAAAAGAATGAAGTGCATGCACAATTATAAAGTTTCAAGGGAATGATACCTAGTAGGACATCTCAGATTCCACATCAGTGCCATAACATATGCCACGTAAAATCCACGTTGGAAGCCACAAACAATGTTACATGTAAGTACAAGCACTAGTTCCAAGTCATCATAGTGATCGAACAAGGAAGGGGGATGTGATGATGTTAGTAGTCATGTATTAGATCCATTTCATACAATACATGTGTAAGGGGTCCATGTGGAGGCCATGTCAGACACAAAAAGGAAAATGGTTGTTGGTTATTATTGTCACATCATGTGCCACATGTCATGCCACATCACTCCTATGGAGCGGTACAGTTAGTCCACATGTCATGGGAGGATTGACCCACATTTTTTTATTAGTACATCGACACATCGGATATCAGAAGGTTGTTGAAGTTGTGGAGTGTTAAAGCTAGGGGAAGAGACAACATGGTAGTTTGATATCTTGGGGGTCCAGTAGGCCTGAACGTCTTGATATCTGGGGAACTTGGAATAGCTTGATGGTTGATATCTTATCAAGGATTAAATTTGGTGGATGTTGTGGAATCAAGGTTAAATTTAGGGAACATGATCTACAATAAATTTAATTTGAGGATTGATCAGACTATTGCTGAGTAATAAGGTATGTGTTGTGTTTTTTGATGGGTAGAGAACAAATCAGCTGCAATAGGGGAATATTGAAACCATTTTTTTCATGGAGGTGTTTCGATAGCCCGGTTTTGGAGGAAAATTTTGAGGGAATTTGGATTTGAATCAATGATCCTTTTATTATTTGTGGAGAAACCCTTGAGTGTATTCTCTATATAAATAACAATGCTTAAATCCAATTTAGTGTGTGAAAAATGTGAGAGTTAAATGGAGTGGAAAGATAAGTTTCGATATTGCAAAATAAAATATAAAAGAATGTAGATGTGAAAGAGAATAAGTGAATGGAAGTTGAGGCTCTGAGGTCCAAGGATCCCAAAGAATGGAAGAGAAGTTAATGTAATCGTCTAAGGGTGGCTGGGAGGTGAAATGTCTAAGCAAATTCTAAAATCATGTAGGTTGTCAACTGGTGAAGAGTATTGTAAGGAAATAGAAATATATTTGTACAGGTGAAGGCTTGAAGTAAATATATGATTTTGTATTGTTGACAAGTTGAAGAGATTGGTGTCTTTGGTAGGTTGGTGCCTACATCTTGCTAAGTTGGTCCTCAAATTGTTGGAAAGTTAGTTTTCATTGATGTCAAATCTATATGAACTCTAGAATCATTGATGTCAACCCTATTCAAACCTAGAAGAAGTCTTGGAATGATGGATAAGTGGTTAAGTGGTTGAGAAACCCTAAATGGTGTGATGATGGAACTCGATTTTTGTTTATGAATAAGTACATGAAGGGTAGTGTAAATGTATGTAACACACTCATAGATGGATATTCCTTGTCGCGTCATTTCCAATTATAGGTGGCATGTCACGTGGTTCCTCACATTTGAGGAGTTATGCCCTCATGAAGATGGAAACCCCAAATAATGGTTACAAAAACCTTAAACAATTACAAGTCATTAATTAAAGGGTAAAGTGGTTGTAACAAGAATACCTAAAGTTAAGGATAGAATTTACTTTGAAAAAGTATAAATACACTTCAAGGAGTCTCTCATAAATATATTCACATACACAAGTCTATTGAATATCTTCTAAGTGAATAGGTCATATGGTTTATCTTTTCATAGCATATCTGAGGTAGGGAAATTCTGAAGGAGAAACTTGCATGGATGTGACTGAATTAGATTTAGGAGGTTATCCATGGGTCACAACTTAGTAATATGTGGATGTACACAGGTCATAGTGTAGAAAATCATGGATATGTTATCCACAGGTTGACAATGGTCAAGGCGCAGATATCCGTGGGTTGATAGTGTACAAGTCACATATCTGTGAATTTTGAAGAGAATGTTATTACCAGGTTGTTGAGGTTGAGGTTGAGGAAGAGATATTATCACATACTTGAGGCACCTCGATGATGTGATATTGTTGAATGGTACTACTTATGGTTATATTCCCATGATATATTGAATTCTATCATAAGTGATATACTAATGATAAAGTTTAAGTTTATATGTTTGATTGAAAGTATCGGAGAGAAAGTTCCTTTAAGAAACAGTCTAACCACTGGAAGGTAGATCATGGAGAGAACCAATTCGTATAAGAATGGAATACCACAGTTTGATTTTCAAAAGTATGCCTTATAGAGAAGAAGGATGAAAACATATGTACAAGCACAAGGATTTGATGTTTGGCAATCAGTAGTAGACAAATACAAAGAAACTACCATTCCCCCAACAGATAACGATGGAAATAAACTTAGTCAAAACAATTTGGGGGCTAAAAATGTTATCATGAATGGCCTGGTTGATTCAGTATATGTCAAGGTTATGCATTGCAATTCTGTAAAGGAGATTTGGGACAAACTTTAGAATTTTTACAAAGGAGATGCCAAAGTCAAGGTGTCTAAGCTTCAGACTTATAGAGGTCACTTTGAACAATTTAAAATGAAGGAATATGAAGAAATTATAGATTACATTTTACAAGTTGATGAACAAATGAATGTGCTTAAAGGATTGGGAGAAGAATTTTAAGAATATAAGATTGTTCAAAAGGTACTGAGATCTATTTCAATGAGAATTGATCCTAAGATATCATATCTAGATCTTGATATGTTGAGCATGGACGAGCTACATGGAATATTTATAGCTTATGAAATGAGAAAATAATAGGAGAACCCATCAAAGAAGGAAGCAACTTTCAAAGCATCCAAGAAGACAAAGAAGAAGAAAAATCACAATTCAAAGCCAATTTGCAGCTGCAGTGAGTCGGATGAAGTTGAAGAAATAGAAAACTTCGTAAGTAATTTGAAGAGACGAACCGATAAGTACAAAGGTATTATTCCACTAAAATGTTTTAATTTCTATGGAATTGGTCATTTTTCTACTAAACTTCCTTATGTTAAGAATTCATATAGTGATGAATAAGAATCCACCAAGAAATAAAAGAAATATAGAAAGGGAAACAAGAAGTAAAAACAAAATTCTTCAAGAAAAACTTCTACTCAAAAGAAGAAAGTTATTCATATAACGAGGATGATGAAAGCAACCGTGATTCAGAAAGAGCACTCTTTATCGCTACAAAAAATCAGAAAGGAACTCCTAAAAGTGACAACAAAGAAGGCATAATGGACCTTGAAGAAGAACTAATTAGTTCTTTAATTGATCTGAACAAAGAAAGGAAGAAAAAAAAAACATTCAAAGAAGAAATCATCTCCTTGAAAACACAACTTGAAGAAGAAAAGAGAACAAAAGAAGTAATATAGATCTAGATGATAAAGAAATAAAAAGAGTGTGAGAAGATTGAAAAGGAATTCGTGTCATTGATATTTTAAGTCAACAAGATCAATAAGAAATTGAAAAGTCTCAATTGTTAAAAAATATTCTCAATAGTCAAAGGCCATGCAGTGAAACATATGGACTAGGATACCAAAAAGTTCATTTTGAGGAAGGTTCAAGCTCCATGAAGAAAGAAATAAAACAAAAGAGTTAAACATAAGTTCTCAAAGGAAAGAATCATGGTCAACAAGAGTCAAAGAGGAGTGAATATAGAATACCTTCTACATTCAAGAAACAAGTAAACTTTAATCATTGTGAAGGAAACAACCAAAGAGAAGATTGTGATCAACAAAGGTAGGAATTCATAAGGACTACACCACAAAGAATATCATTCACTCCTAGGTATCAAAATTTATTTTTGGGTCATTGTCTTACATGTACTAACATTGGACATAAAGTTGTAGATTGCAAAGAAAATGGAAGAAATTTTCAAGAAAGAGATGGTTATGTGAGTTTCTCCAATATTGAATGTTACAAATTCCACAATTATGGTCATATAGATCAAAATTGTAGAAGAAGGATAGATCCTCCCATCAAGGAAAACAATGATGTCATATACATGAAGGTTTGGAGAAGAAATGGAAAACAAGAAGAGGCGGTGAATGAAAACTAGG
Organism: Picea abies; assembly: GCA_900067695.1. Classification (NCBI taxonomy): domain Eukaryota; kingdom Viridiplantae; phylum Streptophyta; class Pinopsida; order Pinales; family Pinaceae; genus Picea; species Picea abies. The sequence goes on from CBVK0100485131.1 coordinate 14,496, forward strand.
TCCCAAATATCGTACTCACAATATTTGTAGCAGTGCAAGATCATGATGAATCTATAGTAAAAGAGGAAGAAGTCAAAATACTAGAAGAGAATGAAGATGAAGATGTCAGAATTTAGGAAGAAGAAAAGGATGTCATAATTTAGGAAGATGATTTAAAGGAAGATGTCTCCATAGACAAAGAGGATGACTACTCCACATTAGAGCAGTTGTTTTTCTAAGACATCCAACTTGGAGACTCCCAATAAATAAGAATATTGAATAGGGGGAGTATAAGCATCTCTACAGATCAAAGAACTATCTTTCAATAAGTTTGAAGTGTTTACATATTTTGGAAAGGTAGTTTCATAATGGTTTGATGAAATAAGTGGAGAATATCATCTGAATGTTTGATTGGTTGAGGAGCAGCCTTCAGAACATGTTCCCATGGAGGTATCAACTAAAATTTATGAATTATATCATTGGATCACTTCTTAGGCATAGGTTCATGATTGTATAGAGGATTCCATGTATGTATTTAGGCAAAGATATATTCAGTATAAATTGTTCCAAACATTTAAAGTTTGATTTATAGATTGAGAAGATAGTTTGAGAAGTAGGAATATGAAATGATTAGTTACAATAAAGTTGAAGAATTCTTCAGAAGATTAAAGTAACAGATGAGTCAACATCCTGTGTAGTTGAGTAGCAGAATCATGGAAATTTTATGAAATATGGATAGATATGGATTTATGAGATAATTGGTAGGTCTAGACATATATATGACAGTGGATGAAAGTTTATTGACAAGTTGAATCAATTAGTCATAGGAAGTAAAGTAGTAAAAATCACAATAGAACAGGTGAAGATAAACCGTCAGCAGAATCCATATAGTAAAAATGAAATTGTCGAAAAGTATGGTCATTGATGTCTAAGCAGTGAACATGACAAGCTATGAATATATGAAGTCATGTAAAATTTAATTCTTTTTATATGTCATAGGATTACAAGAGGAAGAACCAATGGATAAGAAGCACTAGAAGAAAGGAAAGAAAGCATGTACAATAAGCCCCACATTGATCTACATGTAATCTTGCAAAAAAATATAGGGGGAGAGAAATCATCAGAAGCATTTTCCCTTATGTAAAAGGGGAAGAGAAAGAACACAATAAGAAGAGAAAATATCAAAAGCATGAAGATAGGGGGTTTTAGCACTAGAAGTCACCTCTATATTGCATCAAAGGTAAGACCAGTACCCATCATTTTTATGTGACAGTTAATGGATTTAAAGAGGTCAAATGGGGCAGAATCAAGAGAATGTCATTTTAACTCAGAAAACTAGGGCAGTATTCACAAGCGAATGAGGTCTTAATTAACTTCAACTAGTAACCTGTAGTAAAGGTGATTAGGAAGAAGAAATTGAGGAGAATATGTAAAGGTATGCTCTGGACATCAGGTCTTCCAACAACCTAAGGAGGAAAAACTATGAAAACAAGATCCTCTTGAATTCGAAGTTTCAAGAAATTGAAAGCGCTATAACTGCACTGCAATCAAACATTCATTACAACACAGTCACAACAATCCATGCAAATCATTATATCATGAAAATTCAATATCAGATGCAAATAAGATGTAAATAGAAGATGAATTTCATTAAACAAGAAGTCTCAAATCAGGTTACATAACCAGAGAACCAAATATTCATCAAAACAATACACTGGGAGAGCTTAGCTCAACCATCGACCCTAAAAAAATATCAAAACTGAGTATTTATACTTAGAACAACCTACCACCATTAGGAGTGTGACTTAGCTACTACATTAAAATCTTTGTGTATGCACCTTGTTTTGTCAGATACGATCTCAGATTAGTATGGGCTTTGTAGGAGAATTCAGTGACAAGATAACTTTTGGCTGACAGTCTGCCTACATAGACATATTTCCATGCTTTCCATTTATGGGATGACATGAGGTTTCAACAACCTCCCCCATTTCCATTAACTACTTTCATCAGTATCGGGATGGAGCCTGACACCCATGAATGCTCCAGGAAATGTTCACGACTCCTCCAAGTCAAGCCCAATGCCTCGAAACCATGCATATATTCTGATGAGACCAAGATGAGTGCTTTCGGCCCTTAGCGTAGATCCTATCCATCACTCCATGTGACCTCGAGCCATGACCTTATGCATATCCCATATGAAATTTTGGGATATTTCATTTCAGGAGTCTTCACTCCCCTTGATTTCAATTATTTCGATGCTCGATCCTGCGAAACGATCCATCTAGATCAATGGTCGAATTTACTTTGGATTTGATGGCCAGGATCATTTCCTCAAATAATTTCATCCACTTGTTTCTTGACATGCACTTTCCCTTTCTTTATGGCCCTACTTCCATATGACTGTGGGTTGTGATAGTGGGCCCAAATCCTAGGCACGTCGTGATTTCGCATTTCGCGAACTCACGTTGTGCTCCATGCTCAAACCTCTGAGTCATCAAATTGCGATCTCTTGGATCAAGCACCACTCGTCCCCTTTTATCGGACAACCCAGATGAATATCGACATTTTGGGACCTCGGGCCATCGACATTTCGGGACCTCGGCTATCAACATTTCTCACTTGAGATTTTTCGAAACAACTTTCTCCATTTTGATCCTGCACCACATGTCCTTATGAAATAAACAAACCAGATCATTTCATGACTTCATGTTTCATGAGTCCTCGTGACTCTTCCCTTTGACTACTTCATTTTGCGAGTTAGCAAAATGCTAATATTGTGCCATGTGTCCTTCCCAAGATCAATGAATAGTATTGGCCTCACGATTTTAGAACTTTGTCTGATGCTATACTTTGTGTAACTATATGATCTCATTCGCCCGATGGTCATCGATCCAATATGCCTGGTGGATATCTATCGTTGAAAGATGATATTGATTGCTCGCTTGATTTAAGTCCATATCAGACTGCTCTAAGTGCTACACTTATGCTTACGGCTACAGCTTAGATGAACCATTACTTGGATGACTGAAACCGAGTTTGCAAAAGGAGGAGAGACATGAAAAAATACAGACTTAGGTAGAAACCACAAACCCCAAAGGATTTGACAAGTTTATGTGATAACATTTGGCTCCACATGGGATGGCATGCTCCCTGAGAGCTGCCAAGAACACGCAGCTCCAGTGCATTTTCTTTGGGTTATGTATTCTCCTATTAAGCACAAAACAAAACAAACATAAAATAGGAATGGTCTTTACAATGGTGGGACGTTGTGGCTTTAAACAATTTTTTTTCTTCAAGAAGTACCCATTTACAGGGCCACCAAAAACTTCATCGCCCTCCAAATTCTGCAACCTGTAAATATTATTTGAAGGTGTCTGAGAAATTTGTAAGGGTCCAATTGAAAGGGATTCCAATTTGCAATGCTTTCCCTTGTCCTGTCTAGGTGCATCCCATTTGAGTACTAGATCTCCCATATGGAAATCCTCTCCTCTACTCTTCTTGTCAAACAACTGCTTGATCTTCTGTTGATGCTCATGTGCCCTGTCCAGTAGCATTTCTCTGGTTTCCTGCACTTATGTCAGTTCTAATATTCTCCTGACCATGTCATCAGGTTCTCCCTGGTAGTCTTGGAATAATTTTGCCACTGGTAAGAAGAGTTGAGAAGGAAAGGTGGCCTCAAATCCATACACAAGCTGAAAAGGAATGATGCCAAGAGACCTCTTTGTTTTCACTCTATCAGCCCACAGAGAAAACTTGAGATTTGAATCCCATGCCTTCTTGTTGTTTTCTAGCAGTCTTTTGATAATTTTTATGAGGCTCTTGTTAGATGATTATGCCAGTCCATTCCCTTGGGGGCAGTAGGGAGTTGACTGAATTAATGAAATTCCATACTGCTCATAGAATTGAACCAATGGTTCAGCCTTGAAGGATGCATCATTATCAGTGACAATTCTTTTTGGACAACCAAACCTTGCCATAATATCTTCAAGAAAACCAATGACTACTTTGTGTGAAGCACTCCTTGTGGGAATGGCTTCTATCCACTTGGTGAAGTAATATGTGGCAGTAAAGATCCACCTGTGCTAACCACTTGAAGTAGGATGAATTTCCCCAATAATATCTAGGCCCCATTGCTGAAAGGGTCCTAAAGCTACCATAGGATTCAATGGCAAAGACTTCAGCTGCTACTTTCCAGAGAATATTTGACACTTAACACAAGCCCTGATCTTTGCACAAACATCTGTGAATAGAGTAGGCTAGAAGTACCCAGCCTTGAGACTTTTATAGGCTATGGTTCTCTAGAAGTGATGTCCCCCACATAGGTTGTCATGAAAATCAAACATAATCTTTTGGGCCTCCTCTGGGTTTAAACATCTCAAAAGCACTCCTA
>CBVK0100485132.1:0-18862 GCA_900067695.1 Picea abies
TTTGTTTTGTCTGTATAACTTCTTAAGTTGCCTATGGAGGGGAATAAACCTTTTTGCTAGAACCCTGGCTTTATCAATAGTTTCCAGATACATATCCATAAGATCATTCAACTTTTTCCTTTCAAACAACCCTTCTCCCTTCAAATTGGCAATTTCATTTCTAGCCTCTTTAAGCTGTTTGTTCAGCCTTTTGAAGGTAGGGTTTTCTGGAGGAGTGGTTATGTCTATAACCTCAATGTGTTTTTCAACAACTACAACTTTACCTTTACCTTTTCTCTTGATAGGAGCTTCCAGTATGTCCTCTTTTTCAATACTTTCTTTCTTTGTTAATGACCTAGTGAAAGGTCTCCTAACTTTAGTTTCAACTGCACCAAATGGTGAAGGGAAAAGTAACCTCCTTCATTTTGAGCCTATGGCTCTGGTTGATGGAGTCTCAACTGACTTTGGGGCTGATTTGGGTGAAATATCCCTTTGTGGAGAGTGATAAAATCCTTCTCCTCCTTTTTGTTTATTTGTTGCTTCATCATTTTTCAAAACACTTTTATTTTTCCTCTTCTTACTTGTCTCTGTGTGTACAGTGCTATCATCGTGAAGAGGGATATGTACCTTGGATTGTGGAGTAGGAGAAACATTCAATTGAAAGTGTGAAGAAGCAATGAACTACTCCCAGTCAATGTTTTTCTTCTTTAACTCTTCCATCACAAGCATTTTAATCGACACTGAGTGAAAAACACTTGTGTCAACTACCTTGGACTTAGACTGGACTTTGTTAGCCATTTTTCCAATGCTTCTAAACAAATAGAAAGGAAGATTCATGAGATCTTTGCCTATGAAGTGCAACAAAAGTCTTATGTGGTACTGATAAATCATGTTGAATCTGCCTTCACAGGTAAAATATCTTTGGATTACCCTTAGCATCTTATCAAAACCTTCAATCATGTGGCTCTTGGGAACTCTTTTTGATAGATTATCTCCTTGACATTCTGGTTTAAGGAATTCTTTGGAGAAGGTTGCATTCAGGTTCATGGCCTTAAACCACCTTTCACCAGTATTTAGTATTTCAGTAGTTGCTTCTATGGTCACTTCAGATACCTCAAGTTCTAATGCCCCAATCCTGGTTTTGGTTCCATCAAAATTCAAAGCAAATTCCCTTGCCACCTCAGGGTGTCCCCTTTGCATTTTCTGACAGAAACTAAGACAACCCACTCTTTGGAAGACTTCCCTAATCAGGGGTTCATTAGCAAACAACTGCATGTCATAGGGCTCAGTCCTCACAATGCCCTCTCCCTTGTGATATTTCTTCTATTGTGGAGTATCCATTGATGTCATATGAAGAAAATTTAACCACCAATTTTTAATGATGCAAGAGGCAAAAAGGAAAAACAAAGGACTTAGGGTTTTGATGGATGATCTTTCTTAAAGGACTGGCTTTGTATAATGATTAATGTGTTTATTAGCCTATTTGACCTCCAGGTATAAGGAAAGATATCTTATAGTAAGGGAGATGAAGGAAGGCTACACAAAATCATGAATGTATAAGGAAACAACTTCTTGTAAAAATTTCTTGTTCATCATTCCATTATTCTCTTGAAAAAATTCACAATGACTTCAAAAGCCTCAGACTAGATAGAATTGAAATAAAAAATGAGAATCTGATGAAAAAGGGTTATGTAAAAACTTTTGGGACAGGGGATTTGTAGCGCCAAGTTGTTGGACAGAGCTTGCAGTGCCAAAATAGGGGGTTTACAATGCTAAGTTAGGTAAGCAGAATCAACTGGACATGATATATGAAAGGTAGCTCGAAACCAAGGTTTTTTTAAGGCTTTCATTAAAAAAATGGCTTAGAGATCATGTAATTGGATGAGATCGTGACAACAAGGTAAGTGGGAAAGTTTGCAGTGCAGATCCCCAGTTCGCAACGTCCAAGAGAAGAAATAACAAAACAAATCATTTTCTTTCCTCCAATTTAGCTAAAAACACTCGTGGAGTACCTGGTGGCTATGACTTGAAGAATGATATCCCTAAGCTTGAATAAGTCTGTTTGCAGATGGTCTAACCTCCAACTCACTTTCTCCAGCCAATTCACAACAATTTTCGTAGCATCTGTCTTAAAGAACCAGTGTTTGCAATGTCGAGCTAGAAGCAATTTGAAAGCTTGGAAAAACAATTAAAATCTTTTAATGACGAAATCCCAAGCTATATTTAAAAAAAAATAAAAGTGTTGAAAACAAGGAGATCTTGGCTGACAAGGCTCATGAGTGCAATGATGGTGATGAAAGCATAATGTACTTTGGATGCGCTGCAAACTGTCTGATGAGATGGAAATGTACAAGATGAACATGATTTGATCTTCTAACAGGTAAAGGTACAAAGTGGAGGGGTCTTAGTACATCATGGGAGAGGTGACATGTCAAGGTGGTAGTGGAGGCATAAAGGATTAAGGTGATGGCTTGTCCAACTTATCATTAAGATCAAGATATAACCCAAGGATAATAAGTCAATATCAACACTAACCTTTATTTGTGATAAAACCCAAAAATGACTATAAGGAAGAGGACAAACCTCAAAAATTTAAACAACACTAATGACCAAAATAAAAAACCTAAAGACTTTTTGACCCAATCAATTCCATGTGATAACAAGGTTGACATCGACAAAATGAGCCTAGTTATTGGCCTTCCTACAAAAGGAGATGATCCGATTGAAGTGATAAAAACCAAGGATGTAGCACATGAGGATGTGTACACAAAGTATGGTATGTGAAGAGGGTCAAGAGGAGTGGTAATTGTAGAAATAAATGATGGTAGAATTCAACTCACCACCCAACTACTTGCCTACAAAATGTCATGCAAGTTTTGCAAGGAAAAGTACCCAATGGGGGTCATTGTCTCCACAGAGCAATGTGTTGATATAGTCAGGATGACTTGGGAACAATACTTACTCAAAAAAAATTTATAAGATTTCCTAGAGGCGCAATATTTCGGAAACGAGTTTCAGTATAGTTGGGTGTTACCCCTAGTGGCCATGATAATATAGAAGCCACCATTGGGTTGCAAGTATGATGCACAAGCCTCGCCAACCTTCCCCACACAAAAAATCCTAGAGATATAATACACCAAAGATAGGAATATATAGGTCGAGAGTAACACCTATTTTGAGCTATGGTTTATGGAACTGATCCAAGCCATTGTGCCACACTTCACATATCGTGCAACATCATGGACATGTATGAGGACTACCTCCTATTTGAATGTTCTTTTCATAATGTTTTTCTCACCCCATGTGAATATTTGAAAAAGTCGTCGCAAAGTGACCAACATAAATTCATCCCACACTAGACGACGTAGAGAAATTGGAGACGTTGACTAAAAGGAGGCACACGAGTAAAAGGGAAGAGATAGCCCAACATAAAGGGAAGAAATCAGTCGCTGAGCAACAACAACCTGAGACAACCTGAGAGAAGGGAAAAGGGATAGTGGGTCAGCAGATTCATGCAGATGTAGCCAAGGAAGATGATAAAGGGAAAGGGCACAAGCGAAATCAGACATAGGAAACCCCAACGAATACTCCACCTACGAAGAAACAACGCACATTGCTTAAACTAAGTCAAAGCCTTAGTCTAGAAAACAAGAGCGCACACCAACTCCATCGCAATAGACCAACATTGTGCCCATCGTAAAGGAAATCCCCTTGCAGTATGCCATGCATAAGGTGTTTCCCGATCAGAGTAGAGAAAAGGAGATTGACACCAACACTCCAACGTCAGAGCCAAGCTAGACTTCCACACCATTATGGGGCCTTGATGAAGAACTGCAGGAAAATTTGGTCATTTTTACCCCCCATGTTAGGGGTAGCTAAGGAGATCATGTCATGAGGCCCACAAGTAGTAGACATGGAGTGTCGAGAGTAATATTGACCAACAAATCCCATATGGTCCCTCCTATTCATGGTGATCACCACTCATCACTAGCAGTAGAGCAACATCCACTACATTAACTTGGTCCCATAAAACAATAGGTCTTGCTTCATGAGGTAACAATTCTGGTGCCATGGTAAGTGTCACTTTAATATTTGAAGCATTTGAACATGTTGCAAACAATCCTTTCTTGATTATGGAACGTTTTCTTGGAAATTATACCTTTTGCCTAATTTCACCTTGTTAGTTGTCATTCTTTCCTAGCAAGTTGGTCACCCTCAAGAAAAGGGTTGCTACCAGGTAGTTCCTTGAAGGGTCATCATACCCTTCTCATTCATACTTACCATTTTCCACACTTGTTCCCCTCAGTATCCTCATCTTTTGGGTTCTCGAGTTCATTGACCCCAAGAAGGGATTGTACCTCATTTCATGGGAAGAAGGGGCTAAAGGCCCATAGGTGTTGTAGCTGGAAAAATATAAAATCCAATATTATCCTTCTAGATGCTCGCCCTAAGGTTATGGGAACAATAAAACACTTCTCCAAAAAAATGGACCTGCAAAAGAAATCGAATAATTAATAAATGTCTCGATTGTTGAGGAAATGCATTTTGCAGCGTCCCTTACTTTCCATTGCATATGGAACTCTGTGTGTTTCTAGATTCAAGTGAAATCGCAGTACTCTTTACTTTCCATTTCACATAGTACTCAATGTTTTGGACCTTAATCAATTAACGGTAATAAAAGGGCTTGGAAATTTTTTGCATTGCAGATGAAGGGCAACACACCCTCTACAAAGGCACCCATAAATGAGATAATACAATCGCTTGTATGTCAAGAACCCCATGCCTAGAATTCTTTCTCCATTCCACCTCATATTCATTTCATGACTTAGATGGGGTCTTCTTGGGAAACATCCTTTGACTTGGGGATTGACTTACCCAATAGGGAACCTTGACACCCCTCCCATACCTAAATTTGGAAAAGTTTATAAGGTCTTTGAGAATTTGTTTAATTTGAAAATGGAGGTTTGATGCACATGTTTGAGTGGTTCTCTTATTATATGTGTCTTACTTGGAATGATTCATATGACTTGTCGACCCTCGGAGGGCGTACTCATTTGTCTTTGCGGGACCTTGCCCACATGATGCATGCTAGACCCCAAGTCTGGGGCACCATTTGATGATCAACATTGCACCTTGACGATGGAGGACATTTCCTTTAGAGGCATCTTGGAAGGCTAGATAATGAAACTCCACCCTTCTCCACTTTAACATTGGCCTTTAGAGGCCTAGACGTCACCCTCCTAGCCCTTGACGTCACCTATGGGCTAGGGTTTGATGGATTGCTTGATGGATTGATGGAGGAGGCATGTAGCATGGACCTTGGCACATGAGAAAGGAACACATGGCCTTTGGAGGCCCAACATTCCATCTTTTCAACGTTGACATCACTCTTATGAGCATAGCATCACCATACTAGGGCATGGCGTCACCCTCTTTAGGGTTTTTTCTCATGTAAATTTAAATTATGTAAATTGAAAAGACAATTTGAGGGGGTCAACCCTCTTCTAATTTCTCATTGACAAGTCAAAGTGGACAAATTGGTTTGAAGGCCTCATATAAATAGAGGAGCTTGCCATTTCATTTTATCATCACAACTTTCTCACACATGTGAGAGACGAGTCTGAAATTTTCTCTGTATTGGGGTTATTGGCTCTTTTCTCTAGTGCACTATCTCTTGGAGGTCAAGTGTGCATGCTTCTTTGCTGATTTTTGGATGGTATTGCTACAATAAGGGTTATTCTTGTCATATCTTGGCGAAGTAAGTAAATTTCTGCAATTTCATTTCATGCTATTGGATGTTTATGGTAAATTTTACTTATTCATATTGAAGATTTTGTTTGGTAAAACCCTAAGAGAGGAGCATAAGTGCTTCCTCCTCTCACAAGGTTAATTTCATCCATAAATTTGTGAAGGAAATCCTAGCTGGGGTTAGACTCCTAAATCTCTAAAGTGCTAGCACTTTAGGAGTTTGATTCTAGACTCTTGATTGTCACCTAGCTGAAGTACTTAAGAAGGGAGGAAAGGTTGTTAAAGCCAAAATGTGCTTGCACTCTATAAAAACCATTTTCCTCAAGGTCCTAACCCTAAGGCCCTAATGTGATAGCACCTTAGATTTTAAACCCTACTCTTGTATCTTTGATAGTTTCATCTCTAAGTGATATCATTGTCGTTATAAAGATTCCATAGCCCTAAAGCACTAATCATTTGATCTCTCTTGTGGTGAAAGTGATAAAAAAAACTTTTTATTCTTAATCTCTCAAGCTATCTACTAACTTTACTAACACTAACTTGTGCTAATTGAGTGCTAAAATTGATGTTATTGCAAAAGTTTTCTACAACCACCCGATAACACTTAAATTTCTTGCATGCATTGATCTAATGGTGGCATAACGTGCTCAAAAATTGCTTTGAACAATTGTACATTAATCTATTGGATATGTGCTAAGTTTTCCTTGCCAATTGATGCATTTTTTATCTCCTTTATTTGTTGTTGTTACAAACTTATACTTGTTGTTATAAATTGTTGTATTGCTGCAAATGTGTACCAACTATAGCAAATTATCATTGTCTAGTGTCTTACGAGGTTTTGATTGAATGTTTGTACTTGGAATTTATCATATAAATGCCATAAAGTGTTCTTATTCCAGGCAGGTACTCAAACACCTTTTAACCTCATCCATTTCATAAACCTAGACTTATCTTTAGGTGATGAAGAGAAATGGAGGTAGGCTTGGCTAAGAAACTTTCTACTTTGATCCCTTGAGGTGACTAGGGAAGTCTCTCTTGTGGTGGACCTCCTCCATCACTAAAACAAAGGGATTTCTTATGAAGGTGACATTGGTAGGATTTCCTATAAGTTACACAATATTTGGTGATCTTGTGTTGGGATTTTCACAACTACAAATCCCACGATAACATTTTGGTATCGTTGTCGGGGAGGCTTGAGTCATTCTCCTCAATGACATATCATTTGGTAAGATTCTCCCAAAGCCCCTATATTACAAACTTACCTAGCAACTCCACTGAGGGTGATTACCTCACCTTCCATTGATAATCTAAGGTTGATCATTTAGCGACGCCACAAAGTCCAAGGAGGTACACTAACCCTCCTAAGACCTACAAAAGAAGGATTCACTGTAACTCACATATAGTAAAATCATTGTTTGGTGGAAAACTTCCTTTGAATGCAATGGCTCAAACTCAAAAGAAATGGGCATCCAAACTCTTCAATCCCTTGGACATGTCAGCTATCCCAGGTTACCCCCGACAGATGCCTCCCAAGTATGAGAAATGGCTTCCTAAGTTTTCTGGTAATGATGTAACCAATGTTGAAGAGCACATGAGTCATTTTCGAGCCTTGTTTTAATTGAATTCGGTAAGTGATGAAGTTGAAGATTTGGTGATGAAAAATTTCTTTGTAACTCATCACGATGTTGCTAGAAGATGGTATGATAGCCTCCTCGATAATAGTATCAAGACCATGGATCAAATAGAAGGAACCTTTCTCAAAAGGTGGAGTGTCAAATAAGATCCAAACATGTTGTTGACACGACTTTACTAATATCAGAAAGTCTAAAGAATGAGTCTAAGTTTGAGAAGTTGCCTCAACAAATACCTAAAAGTCATTATCTTAGAGAATGTTACGTTCTCTTCCTATATATTAAGGCTTATCCAGGGAATTTTGGGTTCTTGCTCAGGGACAAAGGTCCAAAGACCATTCGAGAAGCCCAAGAATGGCTGCAAATATTGTGGTTAATATTTCATCATGCAAGGTAGAACCTTTTTATGCCCCAAGAGCTAGAACCAATACCAAACCCAAGGCAGTGAACAACGTTGAACCAACCCAAGATATTAATGGTGTGTTGGCATGAATTGAAGATACCATGAGTGATCTAGAAAGGAATCATACCTTGATGATGAAAATAATCACCAATTTGGAAAGGGTGAAACAACAATCCCCTAAGCCCCCTTTCAAGGGACAACCTCAAAAGCCTGGCCAAGGATGGAAACCTTGTAATGAACAAAAGGTTCCCAACACTCTTTCCCCCTCAAATGTTGTAGAAGAGTCTCCTTGTTTTTTTACATGTAGGGATGCACATTGGGAACATGAATTCCCAATGAACAATGGGGAATATGATCAAATGAACACTTTGAGTGTCATGAGCCATATCTTTACCGTTTCTCCCCAAGCATACCCCAACATCACACCTGAACAACATGAGGAAGGAAATAAATAAGAAACTAGATGGGCTAGTATGGAAGTTATAAACAACTTAGATGAGGAGTCAAGGGAGAAACTTAAGAAAAAAGAATTACAAGTGTACACGAGAAAAAAGAGATAAAATCTAGTCCCTCCCATCGATCCTAAGTTTTCTCAACAAAAGCTTCCTCCTCCACTAGTAAGTAGGATTCTTCCTAATCCTACTTTTCCAAAGACAAACGATATTGACTTGAACATTGATTTTGACAGTGTCTTGGAAAAGATCAATGTAACGATGCCTTTGAAGGAAATTATCAATATTCCTTCAATGAGAAGCAGGTTCGAAAGACTCTTCAAAGTACCAACTGAACCTATGAACCCTCCTATAATGCTACAAGCTAATCATTTTAGGATGCAATATGATGAGCACCCATCGTTATTCATGGCATTGCAAGTGAATAATAAGCGCTTAAAAAATTGTATGCTTGATTCAGGTGCAGGTGCAAATATGATGTCCTTAAAAGTAATGATGCAACTGGGTTTGGAAACCACAAGGCCTTACATGAATGTGTGTTGAATTGAGTCTAGGGCCATTCCCACTCATGGTGTCATAGAGAATGTGAAGGTTCACCTTGCTTGATATCCTGAGATAGTTCCCATGATGGACATTATGGTTGTAGATGTCCCTGATGTATGGGGAATGCTCTTGTCTAGGAAGTTTGTTGCAATGTTGGGTGGCACATTGCAGATGGATTTGAATGGAATTAATATACCTATGGATGATGGTACTTATGCTCGCCTACCCAACATGCCCATGGAAAAGACTCATGTTGAAGAGATTGTCATTGACTCTGAAATAGAGGAGATCCCTGAAGAAACCAATGAATCTCTTCTTGATTTTTCTCTAGATGATTTACCTTTCACCAAGGAAGAAGAATTCAATGCTATAGAATGGAAAAATAAGGAATAATACCGACAACTACTAGACATGTACAAGGAAAACAAGGTTGGATCAGTCAAAGAGCTAAAGAAAGAAGATAAAGACTTGTTTATTAGACCAAGCCAAGATGATGTCCTTACTATGGAATCCCACCCCCATCCCTCAAGAAAATACACTAGAGTGATAGAAGAAGCAATGGATTTCAAAGGGAGGGATTATAAATAAGGAGATTTGGTTTTGATGTGGGATACGAGGATGGGCCAACCCAGTACCCATAAGGATTATGATAAATTTTGGTTGGGTCCCTTCAGGATTGTAAGGAAGTTTTTCGATGATTCTTATTACCTATCCATAATGTAGGGAAGGAGGTATCCATTACCAGTTAGTAGGAACCTTCTCAATCCCCGTTGTGGGGGAGAGACCTGGTTTCTTTGATTAGCATAGATTAGAGTAGGTAGGTTAGAGTAGGCATATGCATCATGCATTGCATTGCATATATGTTGCATCTTGCATATCATGCTAGTGTAGTTGCATCTTTCTTGGATTTTCATACATGCTTATGATCTACATATTCTTTTGTTGCATCATTGCATATTGTTATGTTACATTATTATGTTTTTCATACTCATATTGATATGTTAGAATAAAAAATGTCAAAGAATTTTCTTTTCAAGTTTTCTCTAGTTTCAATGTGTAGGCACATGTAATACTAAGAGATATTGAGGTTCTCATGCGCTCTACAATGATCACATGTCCCAATGTAGGAGCTAGATGTTACCCCTAGGCTAGGGGTAAATAAGCAGATCATGTCTCAAGGCCCATAGGTAGCAGACATGGAGTGTCGAGAGTTAGATTGACCAACAAATCATGTAGGGTCACTCCTATTCATGTTGTTCACCACTCATCACCAACAGTAGAGAAACATCCACTACATTGGCTTGGTCCCAGATGATAGTAGGCCTTGCTTCATGAGGTAACAAGTCTAGTGTCATGGTAAGTGTCACTTTAATATGTGAAGCATTTGAACTTGTTGCAAAGAATCCTTTCTTGATTATGGAACGTTTGCTTGGAAATTATACCTTTTTCTTAATTTCACCTTGGTGGTTGTCATTGTGTCCTAGCAAGTTGGTCACCCTCAGGAAAAAGGGTTAATACGCGTATTTCCTTGAAGGTTCATCATACCATTTTGATTCATACTTACTATTTTCTACACTTGTTCGCCTCATTCTCCTCATATTTTGGGTTCCTAGGTTCATTGACCCCAAGAAGGGATTGTACCTCTTTTCATGAAAAGAAGGGGCTAAAGGCCCATAGGTGTTGTAGCTGGAAAAAGATTAAATCCAATATTATCCTTCTAGATGCTCACCCTGAGGTCCTGGGAACAATAAAACGCTTCTCCAAAAAAATGAAGGGCTGCAAAAGAAATCACATAATTAATAAATGTCCCTCTTGTTGAGAAATCACATAACTAGTTTCCCGCAAGGAGATCAAAGCTACACTTAAGGAGATAAAATAACTCCACAAAGCAAAAGTGATTGCACACACCTTATTGATCATCCCAATGGATGAATTCTACACACAGGTCCCCACCAAAACTGCAGAAACTTCGTACCTCCACATGCCACGTAAACTCAATAGAGTTAAGAAGAGAATCCAGTACCTATAAGAATATAGATTTAGGAAAAACTAAAGTGCACTCCCCAATCAGAGGAAGGGGGTTGCAACTACAAATTGCTATCATGGAAAAGGCGTTACAAAAGGGACAGGAATGCGTAGTAGATTTATCAAGGGTAGTTGAATACAACTTCAAGCTCTGGACTCACCTCCAGAATGCCCTCAAAATAAGTGCCATTGACAATCAAATCAACACAACTAAGGCACATATCAAGCAGAAGAAGCAAGCACTGCCCTCCCTACCACTAGTAGAACGACATGAGGCAATGACAACAATTTCCAATCAAGTTTTATAAATTGCATCTTCTCGCACTGAACAATAGAATATTTTAGGCATCATGCTCGACATTGTTGACAAGGCCCAACTACACTACTACAAACTTGTAGATGCACAAGAAAAGGTATCCGTAGTCGTAGAATTAGGGGAGCAAATCAAACCTACCTCACAGACGATCAAACTAGGTGATGTCGAGGATTTTTGCAAGATGATGCAGGACCTGACAGAAATTTTCAATGAGGTTGATGGCCATTTCAAAGCATTCATCTCCGACCTAATGAAGATTATGCCATCAATGGGCTATGTTGCACCGTAAACAACATTGTTGGCTCGAGTATGAGCTAACTAATAATGTCGTGGGTCTGTTGGCACCCTAAGGTTTTGAAGAATGTACACACGCCATAAGTCAGCACTGAGTGTGCACCGCATGGTGCCAAGTTTTAGTGTTTGCGCCAAAGATCTGTTGTGCACACCAACCTGTTTTGTACTACATGCAAGGACTTGAAGAGATTGCATGTAGGTCGAATCCTCAGAGATCTTCAATAATCATTGTACCTGTTTTTGTAACAACTCAATTGGTCATGGTCGAGGATGAGGGGGAGTTGGCAAGTTTTTTATGATGGCCATGCTTCAATAGACTTAAGGGGGGTGTATGTGGATATGTAAGGGTTGGGTTTTGGTTATTTGAGGAGAGATTATTGTATGAGAGTTGTAGAGGAGTTAGATCTTCAGTGATGCATTGTAGAACTTCTTCTTATGTTCGGAGAACAATACAAGAGAGAAAGTAGATCTAAGTGATGCTCTATTTTCATGCTGAATGCTCTCTGCACAAGATTCAACCCTCTTTGTAGTAATTGTATATGAATGTTGTTAATATTATTAAAGAAATCATGAAGCATCTTTTGTCTCTATCTCTTGTATATGCTAGGTTAGATGTATGTATGTTTTTGTAGTATTGTGCATGATATTTTGATGGTGATAATGAATGAATGCATGGTTATACGATGAATGTTTCCTTTATGTTCTATCCCTTCACACCTTGCATAAATCCTATTACCACTTGGTTTGTCCCATCAATTTGCAAAGTCAACAACTAGGACAAACAAGTGACAACTTGGAAGAAGAACCACTGTCACCTAGGTTCCCACTTCCCTCCTCTTCTTAGGTGAAGACAAATGACCTAAAGGGGGGCTTCTCTACAAATGATTTCCATGTTGCAAGTTATGGATATCGAGCACAATATGGAGTGCTAATTATATGTTTGTATTAAATTACGAGATAAGGGAGATTTTGTGTTATTGAACTGGAAAATGTTTATGTGGGAGTCAATTAGCATGCGGTGATTAAAGTCCGATTTGATACTTTAGTAAACCTTTCAACAATCATACAATATTTGTCTCGGGACCAAAACCTCTATATTCAAATTGGAGTTGCCTCTTATTTCCTTTTATATCTAAGTGTATTAATCATTCACAAGGATTATGAATCATATAACAAAAAACAAGAGCTTCACGCAAATTAGGTAGAGGATCTAATCATATAGTCATGAATTTCTTGTGAGTTCAATCCAACTTGTTGAACAAAGAAATTAAAGTGTCATTTGAATTTGAAATAGACTCTTTGGATACCAACCATGTTTTAGCTGCTCATATACCAAGTATGATATCAACATAAATTTTTACAATTTGTAAGGAATAATACCCAGAATTCACTTGGCAAGGAGGGACTGATATAGAGGGTATGATTACACGGTCATTTTCAGCCAATGGCGCACTTAGTTGCAGAGCTAATGGTGGAAATATTCCCAAAATTGAAATGCTTGATGAACAGGGAAAATTCCAGTCTTAGAGAGCCTTAAAAGGACCGTCCATACGAATTTTGTACAAACATAAGTAGATCTTCAAGTTCACAACTCTTCAACCCTTCAACCTGAATCATATGGCTGCATAAATAGCCAAAAAGACAAGGTTGTGACAACTACTTTGCAACAACTGTTTTTCTCAAGGAGACGGTGCCCAAATTCTATTCTAGAAGTTGGGCCCACCACATGGTGCCTCTTATACATCATTTCTCATGTTACAAGGTAAATATTAGACTAATAGGATGATGGAGTGCACCCTTTTCTTCTTTTTTTTCACCAAGAAAAAAACAACCTCACTGCTAGTCTATTAAGAATCAAGTGAAACTATTATAAATATATATCTTTTAACATTTTACTTTTGACTTCATATTTCTCAATAAATTCATGAGAAAATCAAAAGTTTTATATACTTTGACTACAAAACATATATATCTATATTATCCTTGAAAATGACATGTTGTCCTATTTAGTACAATATTACATCATAGCATTGTCTTGTATCAAAAAATAAGATCTGGAAAAGTCATAATGAGGTTAGAATAATGAGATTTTATCTGTGTGCCCTATAACACCATCTAAAATCTCCTCAAGGAAAAGCAACCCCGAGGAGCAATATAGCATCTGTTTTGAGAGTTGATCAACAATATGGTTGAAGATTCTGTGCACATGAATGTATTTTACACTTTCAAACTTGCACCCTCTTCTTACTTGCTCTAAAACTCAATTTTTCATAAAAATAAAAATAAAATCTAGTTTCAAACAACTTATACAAAGCTTTCTTACTTACAAGTCCAATTGAGTGAAGTTGGTAAAGAACATTCAAGATATTGAAAAGGTTATTTGTTCATTGAGACCAATATTAGAGACAATTTTCTTCATCTTAGAGAGCTGCTAATGGAGTTTGGAAGCAATATGTACATTTAAAAAAAAATACTTCTTACTTTATCATCATTTATTAATAATAATGAAATTATGAAAATATTAATATTTTTTATTATTAATAAAATTATGTAAATATTAATAGTATTACATGCAAGAAATCACAGGAGATAAATGCGGGACTTGCAAAGAAGCTACAACGAAAACAAGAAATCAAACAGTTTAAATAATCCAGTCAAAGTTGCAAATGCTTTGAATGCCTAAACGATGAATATGATCACGATTCTATAAGTGGCAATGAATAATTTTCTTATAATGGAAACTTAACAAGATTATTAAAAAGTGGAATTTTTCACGGTTTTATATATTAATTTGCAAAATAGATATTTAGGGGGTGACTATGAGTAAATAGTTGATAAGTTGTGAAGAGTTTCAATGATAATTTATAATATTCCTCTTATCAATTTAAGATATATTCCTTTTTGTAATATAATTAAGAGAAAAGAGGGAACTTTTTATGAACTACTTCACTATAACTGTATTTTCCTTTTCTGGAAAGAAGTTACAGAAATAAATAACTGTATTTTCCTTTTCTGAAAAGAAGTTACACAATAAAGATGGAAATTAGCACTCAAGCAAGTATAAAAGACAACGCTGGGTACTTAGAAAGGGGTCGCTGGGTACTTAGAAAGGGGTCATCCAATAAAGAACAAAAGCAAGTCTTTTGTTTGCCGAGAGTCTCTAAACATTATAAGAAATTTGTAATGACTTTTCTTCACAGTTTAAATTTGAGGAGACGATTTATCCCTCTGTTTTCCTGGGTTTGTAACATTCTCATCCGAATCTAAATCTACATCTCAGTTATTTAAAATGTATTTCAAGAATTTGGTTAGAAAGTAATGATTTGATGAATTTAGACTTTCTCAACATTTTTATTGGAATTTGGTTAGAAAGTAATGATTGGATGAATGTTAGACTTTTTCAACATTTTTATTGGATTCGCTTTTTAAAACTTCATTAAAGTTCAATGGTGTATGCCTTATTCATGGACGATATTGATATTCATTATCTTGTGGTGTTGCATTAATTAGTATTTTAGTGAACATAAAATTCTTTATTTTATAAGTTAATGTTTACACAATGACCTAGTATTTAGTAACTCACTGTACATGACTCTCTCTTGGTATTGATTATTTATATTTTCTTGAAGTATATTTAGATAGCTGCACATTGCATATCAGGTTGATCTCTACACATTTCACATCAGGTTGATAGTGCAATATTCTTCCAAAGTTATACATGATTTGGATTGTCATCCTCCATTAGTATGAGACTTAAGTAGCTTCGTTATTTCTACCATTCATTTATTTTGATAACTTGGGAAATAGAGATTATGGTTCGTGCTTGGATTAGTTAAATTGTGTGGTTTTTGTTATTTATAAGTATATTTTACATGATATTTCCTTATTATCTTTTATTTTATTTCTTTAAAGACATATGAGATTTATTGAATAACTTATGCAGGGGGATTGAAGTTAAAAGGCTTATTTTCCCTAGTAAATGACAAAATTGGTGAAAAAACAACAATGCTTGTTTATTTGAAGAACATTTTTTTTTCAATGAAAATTTGACTCCACACTTTGATAAATCCATATTTTTTCATGGCAAACTCAATTGCTTCTCTAGTAGTTGTGAGGTTTGCTCCTTTCATTTTTCTGTTATACCTAGATTTCCAAATGATATGCCTAATATTAAAATATGGGGTAAATGCCTTCCTCGGTTTTGAGAATATGATGATGATATCCCTCATAAATCTACTAGGTATTGTTCATGAAGATGTATTAATGAATATTTGTATGATGTATTTGGAGAGATGCTCAAAAATGGTTTAGAGGTCTTCCTCCTACTAGTATTTCTTCATTGAAAAATTTCCATGCATGTTTTCACTATCATTCTAGAATAAACTATCGAGCTAAGCTTCTTTTTGAACATTGTTGTAATGAAGATTTTGAAATAGAACATAGCTCATGTAATAGTGAGGAAGAAAAGAAATTTATTGATGATGAATTTGAGAAAGAAAGTAGTTATGAACCTATACAAGAACATTATCAAGAAGATATAGTCTCTTTCCCTATTCCTAGACATCAAAGTCATAACTATGATCAACAAACTATTTCCTCTTCCCCTAAAAGTGATCAAGAGTTTCAAATGGTTATTAAATCTTTTAAAGATACATAATATGCTGATATTTTTGAAGATGAAGATATTGATTTGTGTGTTTTGATTATCATAAAGTCTTTGCTATAGATGATAAACAAAGTTTTGTAGAGTAGTTTCTGTATGATCTTAAAAAAATCCATGATTCCCAAGTACAATTGATAGCGAACCTTTCATTAGAAGACCTATTTATGATGAATCTCAAGATTTGCATGATAACTCTTTTAAAAATGATTTTGCTTATAATATTAAAGCTTATACTCCTATTGATATTATCTCCGAAAATTTACATGACTTAGGTGCTAAAAAGGAACTTAAAGATCATCTATATAGTAACATTCTTTCTCAAGAAATAATTGAAGATAAGCATAGACATGAATATTTTAATAATGATTATGAGAATATGTACATTTCTGAACTTGTATGTATTAGATATTCAAGTGTTGAACCTGTGTATGACGAATATGAAGATTCAGATGTTGGGTCTTGTAAGGATATATTGCGGCCTTATATTTATGTGGACGAAACTATTGTCCCAAATCTTTTTTAAAAATGACTTGTGGATGAAGTAGGACAAGATTATTCATTATTATTTACAAAAATTTATAGCAACTCACTTATTTATGATGATTTTGATAAATATGGTGATAGTTATATTCAAAGATCATCCATTTCAGTTTCAATCAAAGAAGATTTAAAATCATATTAATATGATTTATTTTTTTTCATAACCATTGTCAAGAAATTTCTATTCAAAAAGTTAGTAGTATGGTTAAAAATCAAATACAAAGTTGTTTGGTCGATGCAAGCATTGAGGAAGAACAAATTTCTCAAGCAACACCCTCATAAATTTTTCACAATCACCCTAGGTATGATGATTATGACGTTAATTTCCATAAACAAGAAGCACACATTTCTCTTTTATTATTGACAAATATATCCAATAGTGAACCTACCTATGTCAGTTATGAAAAACCATGTAAGGAGAAAAATGTTGAAAAATGCTTTGAGAGGCATGTGCCTGTTGAAATTATCAAAGACCAATAATCAATAGTATGCAGCAATCATTGAGTCAATTAAGGAAGCTGAAAACATGTTTATCCATGAATAAATATTTATGAATAATCAAGAGGTCATCTTTTATCATTACGAAGATCCACTTGGAATCATCAGATGATGTGAATTTTTCATCATTCTTTCACTGTAAGTATGAATTGTCTATAGATTGGGTCTCAATTGTTTAAGCTAATTGTTTTATCTTTTACTAAATACCTTCATAGTTTTCTTTTTGTAAACAAAATGATTTCTTGGTTGCATTGGAAAGCTCATTTTACCTAACTTGGTTACTTTGTTATTTAGATTAGGAACACATGTATATAAATAAACTTCTTAGCAATAGTGTAGTTGTTGATTGTATGTACTTTAGGGTTTTGGAATTTACTTTTAATACGCATAGTTAGGATTCTAAATAAAATAAAATAAAATATAATGAAGGGTAGAAGGGAATAATAAAATGTTTATGTCTCAATCATTATAAGAGTCTTCTTGCAAATGATATCCCTGATTGGTGAATTTATCCCTAGTATGTTGTCATGTTGAGATTGGTGAACATATTTAAAAGATTGTTTTTCCTCGTGATTAGGATGAAAGGCTTGTTATTTTTGTAATCATGTCCTAAAAACTGGATGGGATGTCAAATTTTGTAACTGCTTATCTTAACCTACTCAAGGTTCCATATCCATATAAAACATTAAATAATAATTAGTCTGTGTGGAAAGATGGAGTTAAGGTTGTGGGGATGGACATATTTAAATTGCTATACATTATTACATGGGCATAACCAACTCATCTTCACTAATATGCATCATCACTTTGTGTTTAAAACATATTGATTGCCCCCAATGTCTCAGCATGCTTAAAACACAAATAAAATTGAGATGGTGAAAGGAAATTCAATTGAGAAATGCATGTATCTTCGTCGGGGCTATGGATGCTTGATAACAAGGCATGTGTTTCCAGGGTGACTACACCATAGGCTATGGACGTTTTTTGACAATGTAGCAACACTGGAAGACAAGAGAGGATGCTCATATGAATCTTTACTTTTACACTTCATCATTAGAATTCCCCTCATATTTAGCCCTATCTCGACATATCTATATTATGTTACTGGTAAATAAACTCTCATCATGCATTGCTTTGAGTAAGATAAAGAACAATTATGGATTTGACATTCAATCCTAACCTATTGCGTCTAATTACCATAAGAAACACCTAAGTAGACTGAAAATGAAGAAAAATTGATCTTTATTTTTCATAACCAAACTGATTGTTTTCAGTGTACTTAGATCTTCAATTGTGAAACCATGCTTCCTTGGGACATGGGAGGTCGGGTAAATTGTTTATTACTTTCCTATTTTCATTTTCATCCAATCAAAATTTGAATTTAGCTTGAAATTTGACATTTTTTTCAATTTTTTTTCCAATTCCACGTGATGCACATGAACGCTTCGACTCACCCCAAATAGGTGCATATTCTGTTAAATTTACAGTGAGCATCGTCATCAATGTGTCTCATATATATGTACACACTGGTGTTGTTCAAGAAAGAGAACTATTATAAATTATAAAAACAAAGCAGTGTGTCCTTCAGAACGCCAAACAACTGATGCATAATTGGATTCGACCCACACCAAAACATTTCACTTAATTAACCACACTGTTAACTTAATGATTTATAAAATTTAACATAGTGGTGAAACCATTTTAACCAAATCCATCGATGCATACACAAAATATAAAGCACCAGTGCATCAATGTTCAAAAGCGCCTCCA
>CBVK0100485133.1:0-18862 GCA_900067695.1 Picea abies
TCACATACATTATCTTATTTTCAAGTTTTGTTCTTCTTAATTCTTCTTTCATTCATCAAATATTTAATTATCTAAAACATTGAAATTATGCTCTCAAATCCTGGTCTTTAAGCATTAAATATTAGTAATTTAAGCCTTATGTAAAATCAGTAAAACACTCTATTTTAGAACATATAAACATAATCAAAATTAATCGAAGTAAAATGGATTCATTGGCATAGTTTCCTAGCCAAAAACATCTCAAGGGTTACAACATTCTTTTGGCGTCGTTTCCGGAAACTGAATTCAAGAAATATTATTTTCCCTGGGTAGAATGATAGAAAAACCTACTCCTTGGTGAAAAAGAGTTAGGAAGGCTAAAATATTTCACCTAGCAACTCCACATTTTCAATACTAGCATCAGGAAGGTAAAACACTAGGGCAAACCTAGACCCAAAGAAAACTACACTAGTAGTGGATCCTAAACAATTATTATCTAAGAGAAATAATAGACAAAGACCTATTACTCCATCTATTGTTAAGCCCTCTCCTTCCTTATATACCAAATCAAAAGGAAAATCTTCTGTTACCTTATGATATTTGTCCAAATATTTTTCCTCAACATCCACTAAACACTCCCTCCCATCATCTACTAAACATTCTACTCCAAATTCCCAAAAGGTTCCATTTATAGTTCCTGTAAGAAAATCTCTTAAAATATTTCTTGAACATTATACTGCACTATAAATTAAATAATACCATATAGTCTCTCAAATTCCTTCTTCTGTAGATTCTTCGAAATAGTGCCCTGTGATTTCTCTAAGGATTTTTCCAAAGGTTCCTCTAGAAGAAGAGGAATTTAAAATATTCTTTAATCCACTGACTCATGATAAATCACAGTTGTTAATTGGACATCTAATGATGTGATGCATGAGCATCGTCAACAAGCACACATGGAGAGACAACTCAACGCCTTAGTGTTCCTTTGAATCATTTCAGAATCTTAACCACTGGCGTTTCCTGCAAATCTTTTTGAAATGATCGAAAACTAAAGAAGATCAAACACTTGGGAGTTGAATGGTCACAAGTGATATGGGAGTTTCACTCCTAGACTTTAATGTAACGGAAATTAAGTAGCAGTTAGTTTTTTTTTCTCGAGTAGACAAGTAGTCGAAGGGAACCCTAAGAACCCTCTGAGATAAATAGAAGTGTGGTATGTCTGAATGAAGTTGTTGCAAGTTAGTAGGAGATTGTTGTGATTTAGTTGTTGCTAAGTTTTTAGTTGTTGTTTTATCATAGTTGTAGCCATTTAATTTTGAATGAATATAATAGAGGAAAATTGATCTAATGCATGGTGTTGCTACTGTTTACAATTCCCTGTTATTTTGTTTTCATGTATGAATGAGTTATTTTGTTGAGTTATTTTCATGTATGTGTTTAGATAAATTTCAATTGTTCTCTTCGTTGAGTTCATGTGAGGTGTGCATAAAGTCCACAAGGAGTGTGTTGATATAATTTGTTTCAACTCAGAAGCTCAGAAGATATAGTGCAAAACTTTCCCTTTGCAAGGAGTGAAAAGTGACTGTTGCAAGGTGTGCAAAGTCACTGCAAGAACTTAAGTCTTGCGAGAGAATCTGCTGCAAGAAGTGAAAAAAAAAAATTCTACTCATAAGCTAGGAAGAGATAGCGTAAAATTTCCATTTGCAAGGAGTGAAAAGGGACTACTGCAAGGCATGCATAGTCGGTCGCAGGAAGCTAAGTCTTGTGCAAGAATCCGTTGCAAGGAGTGCACATATACGAAATTTAAATAAGTGTCAAAGTAACCCTCTAAGGAGTCAACGGGTTCGAAGGAGAAAGATCACGAGAGATAGCAGGAGAAATATTCAAGGGAAACAAAGTTCTGAAGATTTCACAAGTCATCGACTATGATCCATTCAAGAGGGATCAAGATCATTCCAGATTATCATATCTAAGAAAAGTGCATGATATTTAGTATCTGTGTGCACATAGGAGGAGAATTCCCGAAGTTCGAAGAGCTGAAGTGAACCACAGTCGTCGATCTGTGAGGGCCACATGTCAAAAGATCGTCGTTCTCAGGTGAAATCACTCTAGGAGAAAGTGAAGAATGAGATTTTAAAATCATGAATCCTAAAGAGTGAAGTGAACCACAGTTGTCAATCTATGAGGGACATTCGTCAACAGATCGTCATCTTTGGGTGAAAGCACTTTGGGAGAAAGTGAAGATTGAGAGTTGAAACTCCCGAAGCCTGAAGAACGAAGGGAACCACAACCGTCGATCTGTGAGGGACATGCATTGACATATTATCGACTTCGGGTGGAAGTCCTACAGAGGAAGCAAGAGTTGAGAGTTGAAACTCCCAAAGCCCGAAAAGAGAAATCAATCATAGCCGTCGATTTGAAAGGAGGGAACGCGTCGATAGATCGTGGAGATTAGGGATTGTGGGTGAAAGGAGGAAAAGGGCCGCTAACTAAAATTTGACCAAGGCAAAAGAGGACAGACCTCATTCGTCGATCAGAGGCAACTCCCAAGATCACAAGATTGACGGTCAGGCTTAATTGCGGGGAAAGAAAGTTCTCTGGTTTTAAACATCTTGGAGCAAGCCGCAATATAAACCACGATATTTCCAAAAGGACACGTGGCAGCTACTAGTGAATTGCAAGGAGAAAAGTGGTGTGGTATCAAACCACTCTAGACCACTCCACAATCATGTTTGTAATTGAGTACATAGCCCGAGGTCACATACGGGAAGGGGCTAATGAAAGAGGATCTAGCGCCTAAACCTTGATAGTTCAGCAACACAAAGGTAGAGGTTGTGGATGTCATATAACCTACACCAAAAGACTGAAAAGGGATTGTGTTTAATCATAAGGGAGACCATTAAGGTTTCAGAGAGCCGATTCGGCTCTGAGAATTGAATATCCTTGACCAAGAGGTCATGTAGCCCTGAGGGAGAATAGAGGGGTCTGCATCAAGTGGTATCAGAGCCTGAAATTGTTTTCAGGAAGTGAAAACAAGATCGAAGGTGTACTCTATGTGTGAGAGACTATCAAAACAATGCCACCAAGGAGACATGTGGAGCCACCTTTATCCAATTGCATTGTATAAATAGAAATGAGAGAGCTTCGTGAAATATTAGAGGTGATGGAGGCAGTGCAGAGGAGGTCACCTGATGTTGGGGACATCGATGATGAAGAAAGTGAAGAAATTGAAGTTGAAGAAGCTGCAGGGGAAAATATTGTCGAGGAACGCTTTCTGAGATGGGTTGTTAAACTGGGAGCTAGAACAAAGATAGAGATCCCAATGTATAAAGGAAACCTGGATGTTGAAGAATTGCGGGATTGGATAAGATCCATGGATAAATATTTCGACTATGAAGATGTCGATGAGGAGAAAAAGGAGAGACATGTTGTCACTAGACTGAAAGGACATACAACACTATGGTGGGATGAACTACAGGCTGAGAGGAGAAGAAAAGGAAAACAAAAGATAAAGAATTGGGACATAATGGTAGCCAAGCTGAAGGCTAAATTCATACCCCAGGATTACCATATAAATATGTTCAATAAGTTGCAGAACCAAAGACAAAAGGGTATGACAGTGAAAGAGTACACATAGGAGTTCTACAAGATGAATATCAGGACTGGACAGCCAGAGAAGGATGAGGAAAAATTTTCCAGGTACATAAATGGCCTAAGGTATGAAATCTAGGATGAGATCAGCAAGAAGTCAGTAAGGACATTAGAGGATGCTTATCAGATTGATATAAAGGAAGAAGAGAAGTTGGCCAGGAAGCAAAGTCAATGAAACAGAGGTAGAAGCCTGAACAAAGGCAAGGGAGTTGCCCATGACAAGGCACAAAAAACCAAAGACGAGACAGAGAAACCACACAGTCACTCAGAAAGAGGAGGAAGTTCCCGAGGGAGATAAAGTGGTTGGAAGAATTTCTTCCAGAGGAAGAGGAAGAAGTAGAGGAGGAAAGTTAAGATGTTATGCCTATGGAAAGACAGGACATATGTCTTGGGAATGTCCCGAGAGAAAGAAAGAAGGAGGTGAAGATCACATTTTAAAGGCTTAGAATTTGAATGTTGAAGCAGAGGGAGTAGAAGATGGAAGGTCTTTGATACTGAGGAAGGTTCTCTTGAAGCTAGAACCATAAGTTGAAAAACCAGTGCAGAGGAACAGTTTGTTCGGGACAACTTGCAAGACTAAAGACAAAGTATGAAAGGTGATAATTGATAGTGGGAGCACTGATAATATAGTATTCACATAGATGGTGGATAAGTTGGAGTTGGAGACAACTACACACCCAAATCCATGCAAGGTATAATGGTTGCAAAAAGTACACCAAGTAATGGTAACTAAACAATGCCTTGTTGAATTTAAGATAGGAGGATATAGAGATGAAATTATGTGTGATGTAATTCCCATGGATGTATGTCATGTTTTGTTGGGAAGACCATGGAAGTTTGACATAAATGTCATTCATGATGGGAGAAAAAATACATACACCTTGGAGAAGAATGGCAGGACACACATGTTACTTCCAATAGAGGAGAAGAAAGTAAAAGAAGAAGCCAACACAAGAATACTTCTCGTGAGTGGGAAGGAAATCCTGAGAGAAGTCAAGAAGGAAGAGGAGATGCAGTTTGTTGTGGTGAGGAAACCTTGAGTTTCCCTTACAAGTACTTTGATAGATGATTTTCCTGAAGAAGTTCAGGAGTTGTTGGATAATTTTTCTGACATAGTAGTGGATGAGTTTCCCAACTCATTGCCACCCATCAGAAGTATCAACCATCATATTGATTTGATACCAGGAGAAAGTCTACCAAACAAAGAAACATATAGATTGACACCTCAAGAGAATGAGGAGGTAAAGAGACAAGTCCAGGATTTGTTAGACACGGGTTTGGTCAGAGAAAGCTTGAGTCCATGCGCATTACTGATTGCATTGAGTCCAAAGAAGGATGGAGGATGGAGAATGTGTACAGACTCGAGAGCCATAAACAAGATCACCATCAGGTATAGATTTCCTTTTCCAAGAATGGATGACTTAATGGATTGTTTAAGTGGAGAAAAAATATTTTCTAAGATAGATTTTAAAAGTGGATATCACCAAATAAGGATGCAAGAGGGTGATGAGTGGAAAACAACCTTTAAGACAAATTAAGGGTTGTATGAATGGCTTGATATGCCATTTGGCTTAACAAATACCCCAAGTACTTTTATGATATTGATGAATGAAATACTAAAAGATTTCATTGGCAAGCTTATGGTTGTATATCTGGATGATATACTGGTCTTTAGAAAGACTAAAGAGGATCATTTGAGACATCTGACACTAGTGATGAGGAGACTACATCATGATAAGTTGTTGATAAATATGAAGAAGTCTTCTTTTATGAAGACAAAACTCATTTACTTGGGTTTTGTGATATCTTCAAATGAATTGAATATGGATACAGAGAAGGTGAAAACAATCAAAGAATGGTCGTCACCAAGGAGTATGTTTGAAGTGAGAAGCTTCCATGGATTAGAAAGTTTCTATAGTAAGTTCATCAGAAATTTTAGTGGAATTTGTACTCCAATGATGGATATAGTAAAGAAGAGGCACAAGTATTTTAAATGGATAGAGGAGGCTGAGAGGAGATTCAATGTATTGAAGGAGAAGATAATAGGATGGCCAATTCTAGTCTTACCAAATTTTGGAAAGACATTTCAAGTGAGATGTGATGCAAGTGGAGTTGCAATTGGAGCAGTCTTGAGCCAGGATAATAGACCAATTGCATATTTCAGTGAGAAGTTGAATGAAACTAAGAGAAAGTACTCCACATATGATAAAGAATTATATGCCATAATTCAAGCCTTGAAGAAATGGAGGCACTACCTTGTTCCAAAGGAATTTGTCTTATACAATGATAACCAAGATTTAAAATTCATAACTAGACAAGAGAAGTTAAACCAGAGACATGCAAAGTGGATTGAGTTAATGCAGAATTTTAATTTTTTCATAAAAAACATTTTTGGTAATGCTAACAAAGTTGTTGATGCATTGAGCAGGAGATGTTTGATTCTGCAGGAATTCTAGGTCAAGACCTTGGGGTTTGAAAACCTTAAGGATATGTATTGTGATGATTCATATTTCAAGGAAGCATATGAAGAATGTGAAAATATTGTGCTGAGAGACATGAGCCAATGGAAAGAGTATATTATTCAAGAGGGATTGTTGTTCAAGGGAAATCAGTTGTGCATACCAAAATTATCAATGAGGGATAACCTTTTGAAGGAAAAGCATAGTGGAGGACTGGTTGGACATTTTCTCCATGATAAAACATTTTCACAGTTGAGAAGTTCATACTATTGTCCAGGTACGAGAACAAAAGTGATAAAGTTTGTGAACAAATGTAGAATCTTCCAACATGCAAAAGGTAAAAGATAGAACATTGGATTGTATCAACCATTGCCAATACCAGAGAGGCTTTGGGATGTAATAAGGATGGATTTTGTGTTGGGAATTCCAAGAACACAAAGAGGATGTGATTCCATATTTCTGGTGGTGGATAGATTTTCAAAGATGGCACACTTTATCCCATTCCAGAAGACTAGTGATGAAACACATGTTGCAAATTTATTTTTCAAGGAAGTTGTTCGTCTTCATGGATTACCCAAAATTATTGTCTCATACAGAGATACCAAATTCATTGGTCATTTTTGGAGAACACTGTGGAAGAAGTTGGGGATATAATTTACCCTTCATCTCAACTTATCACCCTCAGATGGATGGACAGACTGAGGTGGTGAATAGAAGTTTGGGAAACTTATTGAGGAGTCTGGTCGTTGAGCATCATAGTCAGTGGGATCAGATTCCACCATAAGCAAAATTTTCATACAATGAATCACCAAACATGAGCACTGGAAAGAGCCCATTCCAAATAATGTATGGAATGCAACCAAGAGGAGTATCTAAGTTGAGAGACTTTGAACAGAGTGAGATCAGAAGCACCAGGGAAAAATATTTTGCTGCAGAAATGCAGAAGATCCATAGCCATATCATAGAGAAGTTGCAGAACTCTAGCCAAGAGTACCATCGCAGAGTTGATCAACATCGCAGAGAGATTCAATTTGAAGTAGGAGATTAGGTTATGGCACATCTCAAGAAAGGAAGGTTTCCAAGGGGAACATATAACAAGTTGAATATAAAGAAGATAGGACCATGTAAGATCTTAAGGAATTTTGATGCCAATGCCTATGAGATTGAGTTTTCAGATGATGTGGGCATATCACCCATATTCAACATATCAGACTTGTATCCTTACAGGGGAGATGAAGCTGGAGAAACAAAAGATCAGAAAGAGATTCAATGGGAAAATCAAATGCCTATATCATAAAATCCAAAGATGGAGAAGATAATTGATCAGAGGATTGGAAAGAATACCAGGAGGAAGACTTGTTTTGAATATTTGGTCAAGTGGAAGGGACGCCCGATAGAAGATGCTAGTTGGGAAAATGAAGTTGATATCCAGAAGCATGGAAAGTTAGTGCAGAACCTCATGGACAAGAGTCCATGAATTTTGGTCCAGGGGAGTATGATGTAGGAGCATCGTCAGCAAGCACACATGGAGAGACAACTTAGCGCCTTAGCGCACCTTTAAATCATTTTGGAATCTTAACCACT
The DNA here is from genome assembly GCA_900067695.1 of Picea abies. Lineage (NCBI taxonomy): Eukaryota > Viridiplantae > Streptophyta > Pinopsida > Pinales > Pinaceae > Picea > Picea abies. The sequence continues at coordinate 7,674 of CBVK0100485133.1, forward strand.
GGCGTTTCCTGTAAATATTTTTGAAATGATCAAAAAATGAAGAAGATCAAATGCTTGGGATATGAATGGTCATGAGTGATATGGGAGTTTCACTCCTAGACTTTAATGTAACGGAAATTAAGTAGTAGTTAGTTTTTTTTCTCGAGTAGATGAGTAGTCAAAGGGAACCCTAAGAACCCTCTGAGATACATAGAAGTATGCTATGCCCGAATGAGGCTGTTGCAAGTTAGTAGGATATTGTTGTGATTTAGTTGTTGCTGAGTTTTTAGTTGTTGTTTTATCATAGTTGTAGCCATTTACTTTTGAATGAATATAACAGAGGAAAATTGATCCAATGCATGGTGTTGCTATTGTTTACAATTCCCTATTATTTTATTTTCATGATTGAATGAGTTAAGTTGTTGAGTATATGAAATTGTGAAGTGTTCAAATAAGTTTCGATTGCTCTCTTCATTGAGTTGATGCAAGGTGTGCATACAATCCACAAGGAGTGCGTTGACAGAGTTTGTTTCGACTCAGATGCTCAGAAGACATAGAGCAAAACTTTCCCTTTGCAAGGAGTGCAAAGTGACTGCTGCAAGGTTTTCAAAGTTGCTGCAAGAACTTAAGTTTTGCATGAGAATCTACTGCAAGAAGTGACAGAGTTTGTTTTGACTCATAATCTTAGAAGAGATATCATAAAATTTCCATTTGCAAGGAGTGAAAAGGGATTGTTTCAAGGCATGTACAGTCAATCGCAGGAAGCTAAGTCTTGTGGAAGAATCTGTTGCAAGGAGTGCACAGATCGGAAATTTGACTAAGTTTCAAAGTAACCCTCTAATGAGTCAATGGGTTCGAAGGAGAAAGCTCACAAGAGACAGCGAGAGAAATCTTCAAGGGAAATGAAGTTCTGAAGATTTCACAAGTCATCGACTAATATTCATTCAAGAGGGAGTGGGATCATTCTGTATCATCAGATCTGAGAAAAGTGCATGAGATTTAGTCTCTATGTGCACATAGGAGGAGAATTCCCGAAGTCTGAAGAGCCGAAGTGAACCACAGTCGCCGATTTGTAAGGGACACACGTCAACAGATCGTCATCTTTGGGTGAAAGCACTCCGGGAGAAAGCGAAGACTGAGAGTTGAAATTCCCAAAGCCCGAAGAGAGAAGTGAACCACAGTCGTCGATCTATGAGGGACAGACATCAACAAATCGTCGTCTTCAGGTGAAATCACTCCGGGAGAAAGCGGAGATTGAGAGTTGAAACTCCTGAAGCCCGAAGAGTGAAGGGAACCATAGTCGTCGATCTATGAGGGACACACGTCAACAGATAATCGACTTCGGGTGGAAGTTATGTGGAGGAAGCAAGAGTTGAGAGTTGAAACTCCCGAATCACGAAAGGTGAAATCAATCATAGCCATCGATTTGAAAGGAGGGAACATGTCGATAGATTATGGAGATTTGGGATTGCGGGCGAAAGGAGGAAAAGGGTTGCTAACTTAAAGTTGACCAAGGAGAAAAGAGGACAGACCATAGTCGTCAATCAAAGGCAATGCAAGAGATCACAAGATCAACAGTCACGCTTAATTGCGGGGATAGAAAGTGCTCATGTTTAAAAAATCATGGAGCGGACCCCGATCAAAACCATGATATTTCCAAAAGGATGTGTGGTAGCTGCTAGTGAATTGCGGGGAGAAAAGAGGTGTGGTCTCAAACCACTCTAGACCGCCCTGCAATTGCGTGTTTATGTGAGGACATAGCTCGAGGTCACATAAAGGAAGGGGCTAACAGAATATGATCTAGCATCTGAACCCTGATAGTTCAGCAGTGCGAAGGGAGAGCTTACGAGTTTCATAGAACCTGCACCCAAATATTGAAAAGGGCCTATTTTTAATCATAAAGGAGACCATTAAGTTTTCATAGAGTTGATTCAGCTCTGAGAATCAAAGATCCTTGACCAGGACGTCACGCAACCCCAAGGGAGAATAGGGGGGTCTAAATCATGATGGCAGGTCAACAATGTCAACAAACCCAAAAACAACAACAACAACAACAACAACCACCCTCACCACCTCCACCTAGTATCTTTAATAAGGTTTTTGTTAGATATGCCCCTTTAAACCTTCCGAGAAGTTTGAACAATTTTCATGACAATTATCGAAAAATCTTATTGAAATTCAATGGGGAAGATGAGATTACAACTCTAGAACATTTATCAGCCTTTGATTATTTTATAGATAATCAAGGTCATGAGAATGAAGATGTGTATGAGGATATTTGTTCAAACTTTTGAAGGTGAGGCGAGCACATGGTTTAAGGGGTTACCTACTAATTCCATTGATTCTTGGGTCGCGCTAGAATTTGATTTCCTTAGGAAACATGGTGAACAAAATGATCATTTATATTTTTTGACTGAGTTTAGGTGTTTAAAAAAGAAACATAATGAATCTGTTCCAGATTTCATTAAAATATTTAACAAAATTTATAATAATATCCCTGTAGATGTCAAACCTTCACAACCAGTTGCAAAAGTTACTTTTGTTGGCTCCTTTGATCCATATTTTTCCTTATTACTTAGGGAGATAAGATATACTACCTTAAATGATATGCAAGAAGATCTTGTAGAAATTGAATCCAATATGATTGCTTTAGGAAAGGCGAGGGTTAGAAGTGACTCAGGAAAACGAGAGAGAAAAAAACAAAAAGAACAAGTTGGTACATCTGGGACTAGTAAAAATCAAGAGGATAAAACTGAATAAATTTACATAATCATTAAATATTTATCAAATAAACTGGATAGAATGAATATTGAGAGAACAAGGTTTGATAATAGAAATCCAAATCAATTTAGAAGACCCTTTAACCATACACAAGTTTTACAAAGAGAAAGGAGAAATGAGGATCAACCAATACAAACACCTATAAAAAATGAAAATTTGGTTGATAACATTCTGGAAGAAGAATTTGAAGATATTAATGAGGAAATGAATATGATGGAGGGTGACCTTTCCAATGTGCATGTGACCCAAGATGAATATGAGAAATCCTTGAGCTTTAATTCATGTTTTAATGAAGACAATAACAATAACTAAACTAATACATCATCATCTCAATATAAGGTTTTATCAGATGCTTTACAAGTTGAACTTCATAAAAGATATGACCTTAGACCAAGGAAAAATTTAAATACAACTAAACAAATAATCAAGGTTAACCAAATAAAATACAAAATAAAGATAAATGAAAGGAAATTACAGTTTCAAAAAAATATATATGATCATCAAGCGTCTAAGAAAACATATTCATAATACAATGAAACAGAGGAAATGAATAGTTCCTTTAATATAGAGAATGAATTTAATAAGATCAAAATTCCTATTCCTTTGCTAGAAATTGCAAAAACTCTTGTTTATTGAAAACAAGTTTTGAAAATGATTGATTGTTCAATTACAACAACTCAACTTGATACATTAAATATACAAGAAGAAAGGCCTACTGTAATGTTTGTTCCTCATATTGAGGAAAGACGAGAAACAATGGCACTGTTTTATATTTCCTTGATTGTTCATGAACATATTTTACACAATCGCATGCTGGATTCATGTGCTTCTCACAATTTAATGACTAAAATAGTCATGTAGAAGTTGGGTTTACAAATCACAAAACAATATCATGAATTGTAATCCTTTGATGCAAGAAAAGTTAGATGTTTGGGGATGATCAAATATCTTATAGTACATTTAGCTCAAATTCCCGTAAAAAATGTTTTGATGGATGTAGTTGTGGCAGATGTTCATGTAAACTATCAAACACTTTTATCTAAATATTAGATAGTAAAAATAAGGGGTTCATTTCAAATGGATATGAGATATGCCACTATTCCATTTTTTGGTGGAGAAACCATGATACTTTATGAGTTCTTGAAAAGGGGGGTCTGCATCTAGGGATTCCAAGGCTGCAGACCCCTCATTTTTATGTTTTTACTATTCCCTTTAGATGTTCGAGTGTGGATTTCTCTATGGCCTCCTTCATCCTGAAGCCATATTCTCCTCAGTGTTTTATCCTGATTTGGAGTCTACCTTTCATGTTTTTTCATGCGGGGAGGTATCCTTTCTTCCTGACATTTGATCTTGGTGTGTAGATCAGGATTCTTTCTAGATGGCAGCGATGAGCCATCGTTTCTTGGTGTTGCAGTTTTGTCGCCCTGGTTCACTTGCTTTTCTTAGTTCAATTCCTTTTCCCATATATGTTCTTCCTTTGAGTGGGCTTCGGTGCTTGCAACCTTCGTTTTCTTGGTCTTTCTTCCATTAGGAACTTGCTCTGGGAGCGAATCCATTTTTCTTTTGGATTCGAGCTGCAATCATGCTTATGGGTGCATCTGCGAGGGTGTCGTCTGGTCATTTTTTCTCAGATCTGTGTATTTCTCAGAGAGGTCTCTACTTTATTTTTCTCCTTATTTGTGTTCCTCTCTCTGGTTCAGGCAGATTGGGCTCTCCTTTTTGGATGAGGTGAATTTTTTTGATGGTGGTCATATTTGTTGGTGCAATTCTACTGGATCTATAGTATTCATGTATCTATCATTGGCCCATCTTGTGTTGTATTAGGGTTTATGGAAGTATTGTCGTCAGTTTTCTCTGTGGTTTGCCTCTCCTTTGTTAGGTTATCATGATTCTTCTTTGTTCTCGCTTTTACATTTCAGGTTCGTTCAGGGTCAGATGCATACCCTCTACTCTGTGGTTTTGGCTGTAATTTTTCTGGTGCCAAGTTTCAAATCCTTTATAGCTGGGGTTTGGAGTTTTGGATCATATCTTCTTAGAGATATATGTATGTTGCTCTGATCTGGTTTGTCCTCCATCTATTTTTTCTTTGGGGTTCATCTTGTTTCCCTATCTTGACAAGTTTTGGGGGTCTTCTCTCATGATTCTGCAGTTCCTCTCTTTGGTTGTGTTGGTATGTTCAAGGTTTGATGTACTCCTAGATGATGAGGGATATCCATGCCACTCTTACCTGGTCCATCTAGTCACCAGTGATGTTTTTTTCAGGGTTTGATGTATTCCCATCTTATGTGGGAGATTCATACTGCTTTGACCTGGTCCATATTGTCTCCAAGGTATTTTGTTTGGGACTTCTCTTCCAGCATGATTCTCTGTGGTGAAATTTCATGCGGTTATCTGGACATATATTGTTTCTTTCAGGAATGTTCTCAGCTCTTTTTTTGTATACTTTGTTGTGGATTATCAACCAACTCATTGGTCTCTTCCAGATTTTATTTTCTGACCTGACCTATTTTTTCCCCATATTTGGGTCGTGCTTAAAGAACCTACAAAATGTGATTTGGTTCTCTCTAGATGAATAGAAATATACTTTTTTCCGTGGAAAAAAAAACCATGATAATTTATAGGGAAACCAAACTTTCTTGCATAGTCAATGATCCAATAATCCTAATAATTATCCCGTCTATTCAAAATACCAAGACCTAGGATACTTGATTCTTTATGTAAATAATGAATGTGAAGTTTGCACTGAAATTGTAAATACTCTTGTTGAAAATGACGAGTTGGTCAACAAAATGTGGAATTTTTTTTTTGATGGAGCTTCTTCATGGGACGGTTCTAGAGTTGGTATACTTTTCATTTCACCTTCTGGGAAGTTGTTCCCTTTTTACTTTAGATTGCAATTTGAAAAAAATTCCATGAATAATGTATGTGAGTATGAAGCTTTAGTATTAGGTTTATAAGAAAATAGGAGAATGAAAATTATACATCTCATAGTCTATGGTGATGCAAAATTAATTGTTAATCAAATAAGGAATATTTATCAAGCAAAACACCCTAGGATGAGATCTTATAGAAATTTTGCTTGGGACTTAATTGAAAACTTATTTTTATCATTCAATTCATGCAAATATTGTTGAAATTATTGATTGTGTGTTGTCACTGATGGAAATATGAGTCAAACATGTACAATAAACAGATAAAAAGGGAGATGACCTTGGGGAAGAAGAAATTCATGATCACTATTGATCACGATAGGATCAACAATGATCCTATGTTCCTAAATCTCAAGAGAGGTAGCATGAAGAGAATCCACATACATAAGGAGTAACAAAGAAAAAGGAATTAAGATCTCAGTAGGGTTAGCGACTAAAGATCAATTCATAAAAGAATGCAAAAATGATTATTAAAATATTAGGAGAAATAATGATGAGCAAATCAGAGAGAAGAGCATTGAAACCCTTCAAGAATTGTAAGGAAACTCTATTACAGTCAGAAAATATGTCAACCATCGATTAAAATCCCATAGAAATACCAACAACCATCATATCAAGTTGAATTCAAATATTGGGAAGGATTAAATATCAACTATCAGATATGGAGCAGTAGCATTATGGACAATTGGATCAAGATAGAATCATAGATCGAGAGGGATTAAATAAGATCCATCAGATTTCATGGAGGAAATTCACGTGAGCTCTCAACCGTTAGATCAGTTCAAGATCTATCCTGATTGTCAGATAGAACCAAGTGGAGGACAGGATAATTGGACCCCATAAGACACAAAGTCTTGAAACCCCTCAAGTCCCAAAGTGAATAAGGGCCATCAGATCTGGGAAATACATGGTTACCATTGGATGAGGATAGGTGGGTCCAAAGTGGTCAACTTTGGCGCTGACCACTTCGGCTAAAAATATTTTGAAATATGTAAGTTCACCCGAAGGTTGGAGCTCTGAAGTCCTGAAGTGAATGAGGGCCATCAAATCTAGGAAATGCATGGTGACTTTTGGATGAGGATAGGTGGGTCCAATGGTGGTCACCATTAGTGTTGACCACTTCAGAGACTGTTGACCACTTCAGAGAAAAGGAGTCTGAAACATGTAAGTTTACCCGAAGGCGAGAGCGCCGAAGTCTCGAAGTGAATGAGAGTCGTTGGATCAAGAATTCAGGTGAAAACTAGACCATCTGATATCGAGTAATGATCCAAATAAGAAAGACATATGACACTTCAGGAGACCCACGTCAGCAAGGACTGTTGGCACAGGGGTAGACCCAGGGTTCAACACACCAACAACACACCAACAAAACCCTAACTACCGGCCCTTTCGGTAACACCTACGAAGCGGATGAAGTCTCACCCGAGGTAGAGGCAGGGGTGGTTGTAGGACTTAGGTGTCTGCAACCTTAGCTGGGACAAAGATATATGATTACAATACTTAATAGAGAACTTAGCACCGTCAGTTCGTTATTATTTAACCAATATCTACTTCGCAGATAAAATAGAGCATCACAGCATTCACCTAGATCTAATGTATCTAAGCACTTAGCATAAATAAATGGATCAGATATGGAAGATTCAAGCACCAAGCACATTCACCTATATCAAATATAACATCCTTATTCATCATAAGCAAAAAGAATAAACAAATCTATCTATCTATCTATATCAATAACTTAGCAAATAACAAATAAATGCACCAACACATCGGACAAAGCAGAATAGCACAGTATTTACGTGGTTCACCCCCACCCTGGGGCTACGTCCACCAAATATTCTTCTTTATTATCTTCAATCAGTCATCTACATGCACATATCCAAAAAAACTCTACTCTGCGTAGGATAGGAGATCTGCACGCACCTCGCTAAATCCTCCTTCCCCGAGCTAGGTCTAGCACAAAGCCTTTCACAGTCTGTTACAACCACTTGCACTTAGCTCTACAGTTTCTCACAATATGCATAGAGAATCTTCAAACCATACTTGCACTTAGAACTTAGCTTATTGACCTTTTTACTTATATCACCTAGCTACTTATTTATAGTTTACAAAATAGGCATAAACATGAGTAAACCCATGGGCTGACATCCCATACCCATTACATATTCTCAAATCAAAAAAAGGACCCAAAAAGGGACCAAGATCCTGCGATATCTACTTCGTCTTGTGCTCCATCTTCGACAGGTTTTCGAAGTCCCAAAATAGGTCAACTTGACCAAGGATCTCCCCAAAACTTGGTCAAGGGCCAACAGGCCCCCAACACTCACCTGTGACTCGTCCCGAGTCACTTTGGTAGGACTAGCTCTTCTTCGAACGCCTTGAGCTTGGCTCGAGCTTCTTCAACTTGTTGTTGTGCTATGGCTAGGAGTTCAATGAACTCTTGGATGAGTGCATCATTGATAGGTCCCTCTAGAAATTGTTCAGCTGTAGTGACAACCTATTCTAGCTCTACTCCTTGGCCTTCTACCTCTGTAAACAATTGATAATCCTTTTCTTGTACAGGTTGGAGTTTCTGAGTTACCTCCATAACTCTGCTCTGGATAGTATGGATCTATTTTTGTGTAGTGCATTTCTCTTGGGAGCGCTTCATTCTTTCCACAACTAACAGGGACTTCAGCTGCGCTTGTATATTTTCGGCTTGATACTTCGCCTCTTGGAGCTGTGACTCCAGTGTCTTCAGTTCTATGTTATTTGTGAGTTGTTCATAGGTCTGGGCACTACGATTATTGAGTTTCTTACATTCTAGGGTAAGAGCCTTTAGCCTTTCAACTGTGCTTCGGGCAGTTGCTTCTCTTTGGTCTCTTACATCTTGTGGGGTCTTAGGTACAATGTGTAGATCCAAATCTGTTATGTATTGTTGTAGTTGTTGGATGGCTTCTACGAGCTGGTTCACCTGCTGTGTAACTCGGTCTTCTGCCTTGATTTCTAATACTGTCACAGAGCAAAGTGCTCTATTGACCACTTATTTTACTTCGAGTTGCTTTGCGAGCCACTGTTCCTTTTCTTCCTGTAGTTGTGTTTTTTCTTCATCAAACTTCACTTGGAGAGAAAGCTTTTCCTATTCTGTAGCACTACGTTGCTCTATGAGTACTCCTTATACTTGTGTCAAAGTCTAGGTTTCTTGCTTTGTTTCTTCCTGTTCTTATCGAAGGCGAGCTTCAAATGTATCAGCTAGGTGGTGGAGTTGAGTTGGCTCATATCCCAATTTTGGCTCTCTCAACGCAGTGAAGATTACACGGCTGGACTGTAGGGCCTGTTGTACCCCTCGGAGTTCAGTCTCAATTCAATCATACATATCTTCTTTCTTTCCTTCGTGTTTCTCTGTTATTTCTAGCGAAGCATCTTGCAGGGATTTTATGAGGAAGTTGAAGTCATCGGAGGTGAGGAAAGTCTGCATCTTGTTCATGGTGGCCTTCAATTTCTTCAGGGAGGAAGGTTTCAGAGGTGAACCTTTCCACTTCTTCAGGGGATCAACCTCATCTTCTTGCTTCTGTTCGACTTCTTTTTCATATAACTCTTCACCATCACCTCCTTGCTTTGGTGATATGGAAGACTTTTCACGAATGCGTTGTCTAATTCTTGGACCTCTTCGGTCTTCTTTGTCTTGCTAGGTCTGGGTGTGTTCTGTGTTGTTTCTGGGCTATCAATGTCAGATATCTCCACATGGTCTACTGGAATAAGGAGGTCCACCGACCATTCCTTTGTGATTTCCTCCAAGTCCTCCTCCGTCAGCTTATAGTAGGATTGAAGTTGTTGCTTGTGTTTGTTGGTGTGCGCTATGATGTAAATAAAATGTCGATATGCATTGAAATTCATCAAAGGCTTGAATCGGTGTAGAGTTTTCGGAGTCATGCGAGGCTCAGACTGTATGGCTATCTTCAGCTGATTGTAGTAGGTATGAAAAACAACATTTGAATGCCACTATTTATTCATGTCACTTGAGTACCACAGTGTATTGAACTTCACGGCCAGTGGTTCAAAATGCTCGATGTCCAGGAAGGTCATACCTTCCAGCATCTCCCAAGAAATAAAAGCTATAAGAATCAAGAGCCAACTGAAATGAAATTCATATCCTTGATCCTGTGCTTCTCTGTAGTCTAGTTCCAACTGGTTCACCAAGTACTTCTCCAAATTCATCTAAAGTCCTTCCGTGCACTTCCCTGCGAGGTTGACTACAAAACCAGTGACTTGGGTGGGTAATTTCTTTCATACTAACTTACCTACAATCAACTAATAGGTGAGGTGCATTGTGCCACTCTGGATAGAAGCTACCTTGTAGCCTCGTGCGCCCTTCTCTACATCGCCATAAGTGTCCTTGATCTTCTGTGCTAGAGCGTGATCCATGGATTTTCCTGGGTAAAACTCTTGTGGATCAAGTCCTTTCATACTCAATCCCATGATCCGATTGATCAACATTGGATCAACTATTATATGATGATTTAGCCACAAATAACTACCATGGTAACAAGACAACAACATCTTGACACATGCATTCACCTCCTGGTGTCTTCCGAAGTGGGGAATCTTCATGATGTTCAGCAGGGTGGACTACAAAAGGTTCATAGTCCACGACTGGGGGATTATCTTTGAATTCTTCCCCTTAGTTCTGGTCAGGTACTTATGTGGGATGAGCATGTTATAGACTTTGTGATATTCAAGGTTGAAGTCACTAAACTTCAATGCTACAATTTTATCTTGGTCTTCTCTAACTACACGTATCCCGTTTAGGTGGTACATCGTAACCAAGGTGTATTCAAAATATTTGGGCACACTGTCTTGATTTACTGTGATGCTCAGAGTTGGTATATAGGCAGGTAATATGATCGAGATCAATTTTTCATTTGGTAGATCATCCCTGTACTTGGTTCGCTTTTCATCTGATGGTTGGGATGGTCCGGCTCCGCGAGAAATGGATGAAGAGGTTGTCAGTCCTCTCATTGATGATGCTTGTACACCTGTATACATCAACATGAATCTTTCAGTCATAAGGTCGATCAAAAATTCTTCAACAACTTTCTCTGTAGTGCTCAACTCATCCAACATACATGCTCAGGGTTAACAATCTCAAGTTCGAAAGGTAACTTATACATAGTAATGGGACAGAGAGAAAGAGCACGATGATCACTATGAAAAATCAACTTAGTTTGCGGGCTCAAACTCTCAGTTGGAAAAAGTGTTCTCAGTGCATGGCATGATGGGATAAATAGGTAACTCAACAACAGGTATGAAGCCTTCATTAACTCTGTTCTGTCTATTATGGAGTGGTCCCAATGATTAGATGGAGATATGTTTGTCCATAAATGTCTTTCTACCCATTCGGAGCATTGGTCTAATGGTTATAATGTCCCCAACAATGTTTAGAACCAAACATCAATATAGCATGGAAAAACCTCAATAAAAGTACTCAACGCCTTGAAACAGAGATAATTTCAGATAATA
>CBVK0100485134.1:0-18858 GCA_900067695.1 Picea abies
CCTGACGGGCCTCCAAATGCTTGACTTGGACTGGTGCTCCACTCTACAGATGCTCTAGACTTGGTTGGGAACCTGACGGGCCTCCAAACGCTTGACTTGAGCGGGTGCTCCACTCTGCAGACGCTCCCAGACTCGGTTGGGAACCTGACGGGCCTCCAAACACTTGGCTTGAGCGAGTGCTCCACTCTGCAGACGCTCCCAGACTCGGTTGGGAACTTGACGGGCCTCCAATATCTTGAATTGAAAGGGTGTTCCAATTTACAGATGCTGCCCAATATCGAGCATTTAAGCTCGTTGGAGATGCTTGGTGTGTCTGAATGTTCCAGACTGCAATGGAGTGTGGGAGTATTCGAGCAGTTGTGCCAACGAGGAGTAGACTTCATGGAAGCATACTCCGGTGATGAAAGCGAGTTGTAAAATATACTCCATGGAAGCATACTCCATGAAATCGAGTTGTAAAATATACTCCAGTGATGAAAGGGAGTTGTAAAATGGGAGTAGACTTCATGGAAGCATACTCCAGTGATGAAAGCGAGTTGTAAAATATAGAAATGGAAGTTTCATAATTACAATTGTGGTCAAGGGGCTACAGTGTTCACTGCACGCGACATACAGAGCCGTATCATTAACCTTCAAAAGTATGTGATCATAAGCAAAATGAATTGTAAAAAATGGTTCCTCTACCTTTCATGTCCCGTTTTAAAAAACTTTCAATGTCCCGTTTTAAAAACGACGCAAATGTAATTAATGTTTTTAATCTTATTTAAATTTATTTGAAAAATTGAAAGCATAAAGAATTAAGATAAAGTTTAGTCTTCTATATATTTCTATCTCTTTTATTGAATTTAATGTTAAAGATTTACACTAAAATTTATTATTATTAATTAATTTATTGAGTCAACACAAAATATTTAGCCATTTAAATATTATAAAAGACGTTTAAATTCATCATATTAAATTACTAAAATTTACCATTATTTTAATTTAACAAACTAAAACTTTTAATGATTTACACTAAAATTTATTTTTACTATTTATTTTATTAAATTAACATAAAATATAATACTATTTAAAAATTTAAGATGAAAAATTTAGCCATTTAAATATTATAAAAAAAAATGAAAATCATCATATTCAATCACTAAAATTTATCTTATAATTTAAGAAATTTAAAAAGGTGTAGTTTGTCTAATTATTCTTGGGTCTGGTCCGAGCTGTGTAATAATGTCACTAGCTTCGAAGCTAACTCCCTTGGACGTGTGGGGACAAAACAAAAAATAGTTGGAATTTGTGATTTAATTCTCAATCTTTGAAACTTTTAATTCATAATTTAATTATTTTTTATTTTAAAGTGTATATCTCTTAAATGTACAAAAGCAAAAAAAGCTTTTAATAAATATGTAAATAAAAAAGGAGCTTTTAATAAGTATGTAAATAAAAAAGGAGCAAATATATTTGTTTATTATTTTGTATTAATTTATTATATATTTATAATTTATTGTTTTTTAAGTTTATATCTGTCAAATGTACAAAGGAAGCTTTTAATAAATATTAAATATGTTTGTTTATTACTTTTAATTTACGCATTATATATTTTTTTATTAACTAGGAGCTTTTAATAAATATTAAATATGCAAATATGTTTGTTTATTATTTTAATTAACTTATTATATATTTTTTATTAATTTATTGTATATTTATAATTTATTGTTTTTTATTAACTTATTATATATTTATAATTTATTTATTTATTATTAACCTATATTTATTATTGTTTTGATATATTATCGTTAATATTTATAATTAAAGTTTTTAATATCTCTCAAATGTACAAAGATATACAAAAGCAATAAGGAGCGTGTACAAAGATGTATAAAAGTAAAAAGGAGCCTTTAATACGTATATAAATATTTTTGTTTAGTATTTTTTATTAGTTTATTATTGTTTTAATATATTGTTTTTAATATTTATAATTAAAGTTTTTCATATATGTTTTTCACATATATAATTATTATGAGTTTATTTATTGTAATGGTATTTGTATATCTGTTCTTTTATATTTTATATTTAAAAGGTTTAAATTAAGTTTTTTTGAAACATATTTCTTTGTTATATGCATTTATATTTTCTAATTTTAAGATCTTGTTAACATTAATATATATATATATATATATTTAATATACAAATTTTTTGGGCAAGACTCTGGAAGGTAAATTCCTTAGCATGGAGCAACTTCATAGATGAGTAAATGAGGTTTGGAATCCTTTTCTCGAATATGGGCCAACTTATCACATTTTTATCTAGTGAGGATGCTAATGTTATTTTGAAGGGGTCATGGTTCTTGGAGAGTGGACTACTATCCTTGAAACTTTGGACTCCTTTGTTCAACCATACGAATAATTTTAGTGGAAGTACCCTAGTTTGGGTAAAATTTCCTAACTTGTAGATAGAGTTCTGGTCTAAGCTGATAGTTTGTGCTATTGGCGATTTGTTGGGAAAAACAATTATGGTGGATGACAATTTTCTGACATATGTGGACCTCATTTTGTAGCTAGGGTATTGGTGGAGATTGATGTGAGTAAAGACCTTTTTGAATCCCTGGATCTGATCTATGAAGGGAAGAGACACACCCATATTTTGGACTACCTGAACATTATGTTTCAATGTGCACGATGTCATGAGCTTGGTCATGTGTTTAAAAATTACGAGAAGCAACAAGTCAAAAAGGTTTGGAAGAAGAAGGTCAAGATTGCTAGTGAATTGGGGGATGTAGTACCCATAGTCTTGGCTCCTATTTCATCGTTGGGGAAGTACATAGTTGATTTCAATACTGGTCTCTTTCAGAAGGCAAAGGTCCCTCCTTTAGTACCAAGGAATATTGTGATAGGGGATCTATCAATTCCACTTATTGAAGGTTCGAGGCCAAGTTTTTCCAGACTCCAAGTTGAGGGGAGGTGTTGTTGACAATCGATGCATACATCACTTCTTCAATTGACCAAAGGCCCTCGAAGGAGGATAGACTTGGGATGGAGAAGGACCTTAATCCGAGTAAGTTAAACTGTTCTTGTACTAGCTTGCCTCATTTCAATTTTAGGGAAGGCTATGGGAAAAATGGTAGGATTTTGGACTGTCTTTTGGAGTAGTTAGAGGGAATGGTGAGAAGCCCTTAATTTCCTCAATTTAGGTCTCCAACCCAGCCTATAATCTCTACCATCCCACCTCAATTTCCTCGGTTCAGGTATCCATCCTAGCCTATAACCTCTGCCATCCGAGTGGGCTTAGTGGATCTCTCAAGGGATTCAGATTCCTCCTTCATTGTTCATAATTCAAGGATGGGACCTACGACATATTCCTCTTTCTCGCAGTCTAGAGGGGGAAGTCACTACCAGCTACGTCCTAAAAAAAATTCCTTGGCCCTCGATCCTTACCATTCTATGGGTTTGGGGTTTGACTCTTTGAACGAATTGGGAATTTCTTTGATGCGAAGGAAGTCTGATCTTAAATGGGTGTAGGAGAAAGTCATTATAGAAATTAACCAAGGATGAAAAAAACTCATAATCGAGGCCCTTATAGTACACTGAGCCCCCTGCCCAATTCCTCCATGAAGATTCTCTCGATTAATATTCATGGGTTGGGGTGCCAAGCGAAGAATTTGGCCCTAAAGAGGCTAGTGGATCTAAACGAGCATGACATTCTATTGATTCAGGAGACTATGGAGAAGGGGGATCCTTTGGTGATTAAGTTGAGGAAGTTTTTAGGTAATTGGGATTTTCTTGTGGCTGATTCTCATGGACTGTATGGGGGGTTAATTACTGGGTGGAATCACAACCTTTCACTGATAAATTCTTTTTCCTTCTCCTAAGGTTTGTGTACATAGGTATTTAGTAAAAGATTGGGGTTGTCCTTTACTGTGATTAATGTTTATGGGCCATATGAAGAGAGACAATAGTATTGGGATAGGGTGCTCAATTTTCATTGCTTTAACTATGATAATCTTATCATTGGGTGGGGTGGAGGAGGGGATTTGAATTTTACCATGAACAAAAGAGAGGCCTTGGGAGGAAGTGTGAGGGTTGATAGAATTGCAGAGTTTTTCTCTAATAGATTTGACATTGGTGGACTAGTAGATGTGGAACTGCTAAAAAGTAGTCCTACTTGGAGCAATAATAGGTCTAGAAGGGAAGGGGTTTTCAAAAAATTGGATAGATTTGTGGTACATAATATGTTGTTGTAGAAGGTGCCCCATTACAGGTCCTGGATTTATTCGAATAGGTGTTGCGATTATTTCCCTATATTTCTTGAACTTGAACTTGATGATTCCAAACTAGGTTCCCCTTTCAAGTTTAATCTTGGGTGGATAAAGGAAGAGGATTTTACTAGGTTGGTTAAGGAGATTTTGAAACCATTTGACTCCTCTTTGGATCTTTCTGCAAGTGAACAATTCGTTTTGGATTTAAAAATTGTTAAGAGGAAAGTGGCATCCTAGGTAGGGGAGAGGTACACGTCTTGAGATCAAAATTTGGTGGAAGTGGAAAGTGAAGTGGAGGAGGTGCTAGCTAGACTTTCTTTTGGCTCTTCTGGAGAGGATCAATTACTTAGGTTAAAACAACTTGAGGCAAAGAGGAAAAAATTACTTTTCGATAAGGAGTCAAACTAACAAATTAAAAGAAAATCTAAATAGTTAGAGTTGGGGGATAAGAATACCAATTTCCTCCATTCCTATGCCAATCATAGAAGTAATATTAATACTATTTTGGAGCTACAAGATCATGGTGGTACTAAGGTTAGAGGATTTAAAGGTTCGGTAGAACTACGGTTCAAGCACTTTGAAGGGACATACAAGGAACCAAAGAGGGAAAATTTTGCCAACATTTTAAAAGTCATATGCTATTTTCCTAGAATGATTAATGAGGAGCTTAATGAGGATTTGTATAGGCCTGTGACTAAGGAGGAGTTGTTTTCTATCTTATAGTCTTTTAAGAAGGATAGGAGTCCTGAACCAGATGGGTGGTTAGTGGAGTTCTATATTGTAGTGGCCGAATATGTTTAACATCGAATAATTACACAAAAAAAACAGTAACTTCTACTTGATTTCAATAACTCAATAATTCCTTTTAATTTAGCTCATACGCATGTAAATTGATCAACGAATAATAAAATTCATAACAAAATAAACAAATACATAATTTAAAATACTTGGGTCTGATGCTAACCCTCCGTTTTCCGCTTGTCTTGTTGACCTTCCTATTGATTCCTTGCCCAGCTTGAATCCACGGACCGCCGGGCCAAACAAGATGGTAGGGTGGTCGTCTTGGATGTTCAAGGTGTCAGTAGCTTCTTCCATCTTTAACATTTTAATGATCTAGTTTCTATACTCTCCCTTCTTTATTAGCTCATTAAACAGAACAGATATTTTGATTTTAGCCATTTCACTTTCAAAATTAAAATGAGGAGGAGGAGGATCCCTTTCTACCTCTTTGATGACCGTTTCCTTTCTTTCCTCAGGTTCTTTCTTTAGGGATTCTTCCTTTGATTTTCCTTTCTCCATCGCATCTCTTGCTGAATTATCTTTCTTTGGTTGGCTTGAAGAAGGGGTGTTCACCTGGGGTTCCCTTGTGGGATTTTCCTTCGGAAGCTCTGCAAGCGTATTTTTTTCTTCTGAGGTTATACTGCTTCTGAAACTACATAATTGCATTGTGGTATCCCTTCCTAAACTCCTCTATTTCCAATGACAACATATCATTGTTCTCCAACATAAACCCATCATTCACATCCATAAATTGATCGTGCTCTCCTTGTGTTAAGAACACGTAAGTGTCTGTATCGTCACAACAATACATCTGGTCTTGGATCATTTGATAAAAATATTCATTTGCATAGTTGTTTTAGAAAGGAGTTATTATCTACTGATCACCTTGATCTCTCTAGTCTCTTTGCCTGATCTGCGAAACCAAAGCTCTTCTAAAATTTTGATTTCTAGGCTGGAAATTGTTTTTCTCCCTGGTGGCAAGCTTGTTCTCCACGAACATCATTTCCATATTCTTCATCATCTATTCGAATTTTTCGTCTAATGATAGAGATGTAGAGGGTTGCGCATCCCCTTGGGGATTCTTCCCATTTTTGTCAAAATTTTGTTTGATCTTTTCTGATGACATTAGATTTACTTCAACTTCAATCGCGTCATTCATCATAGCACCTAAGGTATTATATCTTCTTTCTCTTAACAGTAAGGCAAAGTCACTGTCAAAAGAATCAACGTATCGAAGCTAGGTAGCTTCCGGAGGCAGTTTGACTTTCGTGGGGATTGAATTATAAACTTTCATGAATCTGGTTGAGAACTCTTGCACTGTTTCCTTTGGTGATGTTTTTATATTGTTTTACTGAGTTAGTAACTACAAAGGATTCTTTTTATCACCCCATATTGCAAGAAACAATGTTTCAAAAGCTGCAAAATCAGGGGTGCTCGCTACTTGAAGGGCCTTGAACCACTTTCTGACCTCCCTTGAGAGGCTCTGCACAAACAATATCATTTTTGCATCCTCATGATCAACCTCTTCCAGAACAACAAATTCATTAAACCAATCCAAGTGTTTTTGGGCAGAAGCATTTCATTCGGCATCATATAATTTGATCCTCTAATTATAATTATGGGGGAAATCATGTAATTGGGACGGCAAGGCAAGAGGAGTGAACCTGGCGGCCATGACTCTAGGATGGTTTTGAACTGGCTGGATGGTCCGAGTGGAGATTATGGAATTTTGCGAGGGGTTAGTTGGCATCACAGATTGGAACTTTTTCTCATCGAAAACTATTTCATTCAAATAGGATTCTGATCTGGACTTGAACAAAGTTTGTTCAAATAGTAAATCAAAGTCAAGTTCATTGATGCTTTGTACTTCATCTTTGGGTAAATATAGGTTCATGTCCAAGTAATATAACGGGTTAGGTATCCTTTCATTTTCTTTGAGTAGAATTTTTTCGGGATCAAACACAGACGCTACAGATTCTGGATCAGAGTTTGCTTTGGTGTAAACTTTCTTAGGAGCCATGATTTCTGAATCTGACTACTATGTGCTATTGATCTTATTTATTGCAGTCGCTAGGGTAAAATAAGTTTCAACCAATATAGGTGTCTGACCCACTATTACCCTTAAGGGTCAAAACTACAACTTTAGTCGTTTTCCCAGGGAAAGTTTTTTCAATTTCATCCCCGGCAATGGCGCCAAAATGTTGGCTCTCTGTAAATTTGTTTGGCTAAAAAACAAATAAGAGAGGTAACCTACAGACCAACTTTAAGACTGCAAACTAGCCTTTCCAATCTAGAGAGGGCTCTCTCTAAGACCTAGTCTCTGATAGATAATGATTTTGGATTGTCAACTAGATTTATGTGTTTGGGAAATGTTTTTGGTTTCATTGGCAAGGAAATATAGAACTTTGGGCTATGGAGTCAACCTCCTAAAATCGAGAGAAATCAATAACTAGTAAATGAAACTTTGAGAGGATAAATGATAAATAGGTAATGGTCTTCCAATTTAAATGTCATCGTGTATGGCAGAAGAAAAAAGTAGATAAAGCAAATCAGAGCACGATTAAAGATGAATTTTGACTTACTTAGAAGAAAACACAGAGTTTAAATGGTTGAGTCTAAAGCATCGCACAATGAATTTTAAACTTGTCAGACGTTCCAATTTAAACAAAGAGAACATACATGAATTTATAGGAAACAGGAAGTACATAAATAGGTAAGATCACAATACATCAAACCACCACCATTAGAATATTTTTGTCAAAGCTTCAGGACTTCTGCATTGTTATTTCTATTCAGATTCAAAGATTACATTCAAGAGTCCTTTGTCTACACTAATTTTCCAAACTAGATTACATTGAAAAAATACAATATATAGGAAAACCACGCCCCCTCAGGCCATTATGCCTCAAACTACTTCTCCTGGAATTTCAGATTCAGTTACTTTCTTCTGGATGACCTTTCAAATAGCGTTTACTAAAAAAGGAAATCTGACTGCACCCAATCATATCATAATCGATAGCTTCATCTTAATCATTCAATCATGAGTAATATTTGATCATCAGGTTGTGATGCATCAGCGTTTTCTTTTACGGGGTGCCTAAGTGATCGAGCACATTGTCGAAAACTTTTCCACCTTGTGTAACGGGCTCTAGTTTTTGTTGCGTGATCATTGGTTGTAGCATACACGTGGCATGTTAGTGTAGTGGACGTCCATTTTCGGTCACTCGTGTGACTCCAGGCGGCAACGATGGTTGGGAGGCCACACATCTCTTCCAAAACCAGCATGTGTTTCACTTACACTTTTCCTCCTCAATAGGTAGGTTTGGAGCATCTGCACAATGAATATTCACCATGGGGGTGCCTCATCGGACTTCTTGTTACCGACATGAAACAGGACACGTGGGGAAAAATATTCCATGCTACAATCAAAAAAGACAAAATGGGGTTGTCTTATTCATGCCTTTGGCCTCACCTGCAACCTTAAAACTCTGAGTGTTTTCCTAAGAGATCAGTTTCGTCTGTTTAGATTCTTCACTTGTCTCCACAAGACCGCATTCCCTTTCATCTTTGCTTGAGCACTGGTGAGAGCCACGTGGGCGTTATCCATGGTCGTTCTACATTCCTTGAAGTGCTATGCGATTCTTTCCTCTGACACCCTTGTTTCCTCCCACTGCTGAATGATTACATCTTGCGCCTCTCTGAGCTGTCTTTCGAGCCAATTTGCATTCCCTTCTCGTCTCTGCAATGCTTTCATTTCGACAGTACTTTCTGCCAACTGTCTTCTTAATTCTCTAGTTTCCTGATACAATTCAACAATAGTGAGTTGTGCTTGCTTCAGTTGCTACAACGATTCTTGAACCTCCACGTTTTCATCACCTGACCTTCTTTGTCTTTCACTGCTTCCCCTTCTTGAGCCTTCAATAGGTTCCAGCCAAAAGATGCGCATGAGTAACCTCACAGCAGCAGACTGGGTGCATGGTTTGTTGGGAGCTTGGGTCTCCTCGGGCTTCTTAATCAACATTTTTCTGCCTCTTTTCTGGGGTGTTGGATGGTGGGATGACGAATCTTCTATTTCCTTTCCCTTTCCCGTAGCCTCTTTCATTATTGCCTATGCGCTATGGAGTGATGTTTCCCTCGTGGATAGAGGAAGGTCTCCTTTGGGGTATCTGGGGATGTCGGCTGAAATAAAAAATGAATCCCAGTATCTGTCCAGCTGTCTCAATTCTTTGACCACCAACAACTTGATCAATGACAGATGGAATAAATTTTTCCCTGGTTGGTCAGCTTCGGCCTGAACATTGTCTGCCATCTTTTTTAGGCTTCGATGCAAGAAGAAAGGTAGATTCAAAGGTTTTCTCCCTGTGAAGTGCATCAACAACCTGATGTGGTATTGGTATACTCTGTCAAACCTTCCTTCATAGGTGAAATAGTCAAACCTTCCTTCATAGGTGAAATACATTCCAATTACCTGCAGGAGCTTTTGGAAAGGCTCTCGGAGGTACTGACTTGGAACGCCTACTCTGATTTTCCCATTTAGGAAGTTGGGCTTGATAAAGTATTCATAGTAAAAAACATCTAAAGGCATGCCTTTAAACCACTTTTCACTGCATGGAGGGATATCTGTCACAGCTGACAGAGTTTCCTCCATCACTTAGAAGGTGATTCCTGCAATGGACATGCAGAACCCATTAAAATTGAGGGTGAAATGCTTAGCCAACTTCACATTGTATCCTTTGATATTTTCAGAAAAGCACATACATCTGACCTGTTCAAAAGATGCCTTGATCTTCAGATCTTCGTTGAATAATTCCAGGTCTTGAGGCTTAGACCTCACGGTCCTACCACTTTGTGCTTTCTTTCTTATGCTTTGGGATGTTGTCATGATGCCAATATGTATTTGTTTCGCACACGTGGTGATGAACGGTAACACCCTCTCTGTGTAGAAAATGAGAATGATCTACTTTGCAGAGACCTTTCAGAAAGGCAGTGACAAAAAATTAGCACGACAAGCAAAATTAGCCACAAGAGTCCACAACACGGTTGTAAGGTGCAATGAAAATTTTCGGTGCAGTAGGCGATCAGCACGGTGGAAAACAACAATGGGAGGCTCATCACAGTAGGGAATCATGACAGAAAATTCCAGCGCAGTGGCATGGTACTATGAGACTTGTCTCGAGATAGAGAATTTAGGCACAGAAATAAATCCAATGTGACAGGAAGAAACTCCAAAGAAGAAAGGATGATCATGAGAAGGACTATTGTCCAACACGCTAGTTCACAGTGAACTCCAACAGACTTTAAACAATAATTCAGAATGATGAAGGAGAGGCGGAAACTTGAATGAATAGACTCACAATACGAATGATGGCAATCAACCTTCCCACAACGAAGGGCTCCAGGACTTGCAGAAAAAACCACAGACAATGCACAAACCCGAAAAGTAAAGGGGAGGCCTGCAGAGTGATTAGTATTCATACTTGAACGAGCAAGGAAAGGAATCATGGTAGAGGATGATAAATCCATCGCGACGAGAAGTTTGGAATCAGGCTGAAGATTTGTGCAACAAATGCATGCGACAGGTAGACTTCGAAGTGTACAAAGTACATATGATAAGAGAGGCAGAGTATACGTGATATGAAAGCTGTGATTTTTTATCTTTCTGACTTCATAATTAGGTGATGATGTTCGTTATATCCATCGACGTGACCTTTATCCCAACAACTTGCCTCGATCTCTGGCATGTAAATTCCCCTTTTCTGACAGGACTCGATCTTTTGGGAAAGGGACCTTTACAAGTCGCACATGATTAATCATTACACCTTTTCCCAAATCCAAGGGCCAGACCTGCTACTTGTTGATTTCGACCCATTCGTTATTCGGTTCCTGACTTCACACACTTTGACACACAGACTACGACTCATCTAGGACTGACTCTAACTATAGAAATCATGGTGCTAACATACTGAATAAAAAATTCTTATGTGGTTAGCTCTATTAGACAAGGTCCTAACTTGGGACCATTTACAAAAAAGAGGTAAGGTGGGACCTAGTAGGCGCTCTTTGTGCAAACTTCATGAGGGAAAAAAATACCATCTATTTCTACATTGTTCTTATTCCTTTTAGGTTTGGAAAGAGGTTGAAGGGTTTCTTAGTTTTGACTCTCTATGGAATGGTTTAAATATTAAATCTTTCTTCCATTCTTGGTTCTCAAGGAAGGAACTAGAAAGTATTCAAGTAGTGCCATATAAGATTCTGTGGGGAATTTGGCTTGTAAGGAATGCATGATTTTTCAAGGATAAACAACTCCCTACTTTCCAAGTCTCTACTCAGGTGATGGGATCACTTCCTTATTTCAAGGAGGTCCCCAAACAAATTGCTCCTAGGGGTCTAGGAGAACTACAAGTGGATAAATATATTCCTTGGGGACATTTTGATGGAGCTTGTCAAGGGAAAAACATGGTTTTTGGTCTTGGTTTTTCCTTCTTCCTTTCTGATTCACATTACTTTCATTTCAAAGAAAATATGGGCAGTGGGACCAATAACATTGGAGAATTTATGGCTCTTTTTCATATGATAAAATTTTCCTTGGGTAGGGGTATGAGATCCTTCCAAGTATTTGGTGACTCCCTTCTGTTCATAACTGGATGTGTGACCAAGTTCATATTCGAAACATTATACTACTTGTTGTAGCTAAACAATTGAAGGATATCACTAGAGATTTCCAAGATATTAGGTTCACTCATATATGTAGAGAGAAGAATGAGGTTGTTGATCAAAATTTCAAAGATGCGGGATTATAGTTAATGGGGAATCATTTTGTCCTTTCTGAATTCCATGATGGTAATTGTGTTGTTATTAGACAACCTTATCTTGATGTTTTTAGAATTTATCATTTATGATCAAGTCTATAATACGTTAGTCAGGGACATTTTGGTGACAATTATATATGTCTTTTTGTTTAGCTTTTTCTTAGCTTTGTTTTTTGTAGTAATTGATTCCCCTTTGAAGGACCTTTTTGGACAATGCTTGGAGCACCTTATATTGTATTCTCTATTCTACTTGAATAAGAAATGTGTTTTTTTACTTGGAAAAAATGTGTGTGTATGTGTATCATCTTAGCCCCTAAGTGAACGAGAGCAATATTTTCACTATACTCACCCTCCAACTTGTAATCCAAAGTGAGATATTCCTCACATCTCAAGAAGAATGTTTTCACTGCACCCACCCTCCAACTTATAAACCAGAGTGAGACATTCCTTGTGGCTCAAGAAGAATCTATAAACGACAATTTCCTCACGAAGAGTGATCATGCCAAGTAGGATTTGAATTCTAATAGGGAGCATAACAATTTATCTTTTCAACCACCCAAGCTAAACCTGATTGACTTTCAAGACTAAATTAATTATATTATTTTTGTTAATATATATAAAAAATAATGATAAAATTTAAAATCAATGTAGTGTTATCTTCACTATAATAACAATGAATACATCAAAATTGTCATGTAACCATCTCCCTCTATCACCACTTTTAAGGAAGGATACAATTTTTGTATTTTTCCATAGACCTTATACTTTGGGATTCTGTATTCATTTCCATTTGAATTAACCCTACTTGTCTGGGTTGAATACCATGCACAACACCCTTTTCGTGTTTCCATCAGGCCCTTTTTAAATAATTTCCTCAACAAGATAAAGTCAACAAAATGTCCCCAAAGTTGGTGAAAAGGGTTTGACAAACATTCAAAATTAGAAAGTTTGAAGGTCTATTCAAAGGACCTTGCTCCATATTGGCATTTGACATGCAACCATGCCAATATGCATGAATGATTCAAACTAAACATGTCCATCACCATCCAACTTCAAATATGTAACTATATCTAGACCAAATAAACTCTAAGGCAATTTCAAATTTAAAAAAACATGTAGAAAAACCATGCAACTTCATACATTCATGAACCCACTTTTAATATTCATACATAAACAACATACAATATTTATGAACATAGTTATACAAGAATTCATAATAGATATGGAACGATTATCTTTGAAACAAATTGGTCTAAGGAAACTACTCGATGGTGAACAATTTTCCAGCCAATTGTAGGCATCCACTATAGATACTACCCCCAAGCCATGCTATGAGGCCACTTAGGTGAAGGAAACAAGTTAAGGAATCTTAGGTTTTTCACCCATCCAATTTATTTCAATCTTGGCCAAGTTGTACACCATAGAACACTCTAGTTAACTATCCAACCAGCCCAACCATGGCACTCACTTTTAGTGTCCCACACAACACAAGGAATATATTTCCTTTCTCTACTAAACAATCCCTCATGAATCTTCTTTCCTTCGGTGCTATTTAATATGTGCAAAAGGAGTCTAATTTGTTGTTGGTCTTTATGAAAACCCAACAAAGTTTAATGTTGGCTCCTAAGAACTCAATAATCTATAATCTATAGAGAAAGGGACGGTTTCCTATCAACACAACCTTTATGTTCCTTTCCATCCGCCCATCTCTCTTCTTATGTCCATAGTCTTCTCTTTCAAAACTCTACTTGATCATCTATAGGTTCGAATCCTGATCTCTGGCATGATAAAGCAACTCTGGAACGTCAAAGGTGTGCAAGTATGGAGAAAGATTTAAATGAGAATGGTTGAGAGTGCAACATGGAAATCATGGGATTAAAGGAATGGAGTGAAAGAAGTCAAATAAATGGAGTGAATGAACCAATAGTAATAGTCCATTCATGTTTTCATGAAGAGAGTGCATGAGAAAAAAAGATGGTTTGAATTTCCATGAGGTTTGAATTCCTATGGGGATGGGGTCTCTTACACCCCCCAATCGTTGTACTCAACTCCCACGTCTTCATAACTAAGGGAGGTGGACTTCCCCACCAACCATCACTTGCATTCAATGACTAGTAGTTGGGGTTCTTTAATAAGGCACATGGTGAAAATGAACAAAATTTAGGAAACTTGAGAAACTTAGCATTATTTTCTAACCCCAAACTCCTTTTCCTATTCTCCTATAGTGGAATTATAGTCCCTCTCATTCTCTCAAAAACCAGCCTTGGACCTTTATATTAGTTTTCTAAATAATATTTACATATCTTGAGTATACCATGTGTTAGCGCTAGAAGTTGTCCTTGTATTGCTTTAGGAACAAGCCTAACACATCTTATTTCAAAAGTTTAAAAGCAAAAGAATTTTAAGAGTTGGGAGGATCACACTTTTGATCTTAAAGGGGCTTAAGGGATAAGTTGTCAAGATCTCTTCTCTATGTGCAGGAGATCAGGTAAACAAAACCACTATTTGAGCCAAGTGAGAGTAGGGTATATGTTGAAGAAGAAAAAGTGCAACAAGACTGATAACCATAAAAGAGCAATCTGTTCTTTGATATAATTAACCAATAGAAGAATAAATCTCAAACTCAGAAATATTTTATGAACCGGATTTAAAAGATCTTAAACACACATGTGGTGAAGATTGAACTATAAAAATAGATAAACCCTCTCAGCACATACATACAACCATATAATCATATAATAGTAATAATGTGTTCAAGATGGAGAATTAGAAATGATAAACAAAAGAGAATGGTACACACCAACTAATGACTTCATTAACCACTGAAATATTTACACAGATAAGGTTGATCCAAACACTTGTATAAGATAAAATCTTTAAGGAAAACAAGGATCCAACCCTTTCTTCATTTATATTATCCAATATATAGAGTTTCAAAATAAGTTACATGTACATGGGGTCAATCCTGATAATCAGGGACACCTCAAAGAAAATCTCTACAAAACCTCAAAATGAAATTCAATTCCTAACTATTGATATACCAAATCATAACGATTTACAAAAATATTCTATCATCAAGGCAACAACCTTCCATACATCTTCTCGATTTGAATTTCTTTTCATTCGAATGATGACACTGCTTCTTTATCCATATCTTTCCCAAATATCTTCGATATTCAAAGCTCCACTTGAAACTGATCCTTTGACAACTCAACGCAGGTGGTTGATCTAGATCAATATTCATATCTCAATATAGTTTTTTGTCTCCACAAAACATTGCATAGCTTTAAAACATGATCCATTACATGCCTACATAATTCACATCCTTCCCCTGTTGCAAAATCTGAAACTGGGTGCGAACAACAGCAAAATCGACTGCTACAGGTGTTTCGGTAGCACCTTCATTTTCTTGTGTAATGATTGCAGGAACTTCTTGTAGTGACTTTCCAAAAACTAGTCCTACATGTATTAAACCCTTTTCATTGCCTGGGTTATAGTTGGAAATGACCAAAAAGGAGCATGATACCTTTTACATAAGGAACCAAAAGATCCATCCTTCATTACTTTAAATCTCAAAAATTTGATTTATCCTGAAAATGATATTCTTAAATTGATAGCTTTCTATGCGGGATGGAGGAGGCTACTTCTACCAACAATTCTAAGCTATTATTCCTAGTATTCTTATATTGGGATCGGGTTTGAATATGTTTAGGCTTGAATTCCCTTCATATCCAATATTAGGGTTTGGGATTTTCATAATTTCCTTACTCTGTTTCTTGGTAAGAACTCTGTTTTTCCCAATGATTGTATTTTTATATATAATCAAACCACCCTTCTTGGATTTATCCTTAATAGGATTATCGGCATGAGTTTTATTGCTTATAGATTTCATTCCAGTGGGTTTGAATGGCTCCTCATCAATGATGATAACCTTCTCTGAGATGGCAGGTTTATTCATTGTCTTAGACTTCAACCTGAACTTGTTTTGAGGCCTTATGCTTCGTTTTCTTACTAAAATTCGATACCTAGAGGTATCATCATCGAAGCAACTTGAGGCATGAGGATTGACCTCTGGGATAGGATCTTTAAAATGTACAGGATCTTCAAGCTCTTTTGTTGTTTTTAGGTTGTTGGTCCTCCACTAAAACCTTAGGTTCTATTATCCTTTTATCCCTTTTCAAATAAGTTTTCTGTGCAAAAGGGAAAGGGTGCTTACCTCCACCTAATTTGTGAGAAGACCCTTCCTCTATTTGTTGGCTAGTTGATGTAGCTTCTACAAGCTCGTCTGGAGTCTCAAAACATGTTTCTCGTTTACCCTTCTTTACAGGAGTGGATTGATCGATATTAGTTGGAGTTGCTTGACCAAGCTTAACAATATTTCCATGTGATTGAGAAGCAGAGGCATACTTTTCCTTCTCATACCCTGACTGGATCAAGAACTGATCCCAAGTCTTCTGTAACTTCCCTAATTCGGCCTTAACAAGCACCTTAATCAACCCTTGATGAAAATTTTTGTGAGGAGGAGTCTTGGGGTTTGCTTGAACTCTCATAGCCATCTTGTTGAGATCCTGTAAGAAATAGTAAGGAAAATTCATCCTCTTAATCCCTCCTAGATGAAGCAGAAATCATAGGTGGAATAAGAAAACAATAGAATAACGCCCCTCGCAAGTGATAAACCTCTTAAGTATGAGCAATGCTTCCATCCACTCATCAGCAATCCAATCCCTGGGGATGCCCTTGGCCCATTTAGGGTCTCTGTGTTCATGTTTTAAAAACTAATTAATGTCTCCACCTGTGATCAATTTATTCTTAAACCATCTTTCTCCATCAGTGGGGAGGTTGCACGTTGCATCTATGGATTCTTTAGTAAATTGCATGGCCAAGTTTCCAACTCGGTCCCATTGTCCATTAAAACTCTCTGCAAACACTCTGGCTGTAGCATAATGATGACCATCCAGTTTAGTGCAGAAGAGATACCACCCTGCCTGATCAAAAATGATTTGGGTATCTTCGTAAGCCTCCATGACTTTGGGCCCTTCGGGTTCTTTCACGTGTCCACCCTTTCCCATAAGTGTAGCTATGACCAGAAGACTAGACTTTTAGCTATAAAACAAGGATCTATCTGCTATGCAACAAGAGTCAAGGAGATTTGCTAGCTCTACAGGAGCCAATTCAAATAAATTCATTGTTGTAGATAACGAACAAGGCGCTAGGTTTGAAAATACATTGAATAAGACAATTGATCCGTGTAACTTTCTGGAAAACTGACATGTACAAATGACGACATATCCCACTTCGCATGCTATGGCTGATGACAAGTACTTTGCTAGCATATTTTGCTTACTCATGATCTTTGTAGTACGATCCACATCTTCCATGACTCGCAAAAGTGCTAAAAATGATCATGAATATGGACATGTGGAATTTCCTGTAGCGCCCAGCCCGATTTGTATTTTTCACTCTTGAGTGGATTAGACTTTAAATCTACAACTCATGAAGTTAAATAATCATGATGCATAAGCATGACATGACTAATGGATCAAATGAAAAGACTTGAAACCATTTGATGTCATCAAGTAATTAATTGAACATGGGTCTAATTCCCTATGTCCCCCTCTCACAACATTAATTCCATCTCATTCATTCACCCTAGCATTCTTTTAAAACCCCTTAACCTATTAAACTTTTAACAAAATGCTAAATATTTTAATAACTTATACAAAATTTTAAATACCAATTAGAAATGAATGAGGATAAAACCAGGTAGAACATAGTAGGTGTCAACACCATGGCAACCCCACCTCATGGTATTTATAAAACATAATTATTAAAAACGCATGCCTGATAATTCATTAGTTGAGTCGTCCCACCCTTTAGCAATGAGTCGAGAATTCATACAAGATATTTATATCATTTAAAAATGAAATGAGGTCATCTATCTAATATCACATTGACTCAACTCTGGTCATTATATCTATTTATTCACTATTCAATTCAAACTATCCAAATGGTGAAAACCATATATTACAAAAGTTTTACTTTTCTAACATATAATAATCATGTTAATATTAATAATCAAATTATTCATTTTAACATGTTTTTCATTATATATGTTTACATTAAAAAATAATTTAACATAATAAAATAATAATAATAAAAATAAAATAAATCAACCTAAACACATCTTAGCCTCTATATTTTAAGTATCTATAAGTTTGTGCTTCATTTTCTTTTGTATCCCTATCAATGCTTAATACATTAAAAGATAAGAACCTCTTATTACTATGTTCATTCAATATCTAAAATAATTAATAGAAATGACATTAATAGATGTGATATGCATACAAACAAGGGTTGCATGGTAGCTTAGTCCTTGCCAAGTCAATTTAGAAATGGAGATGATCGTTGACACCCTATAATTATTGATGATGATGATTACTGTGAAACATGAACAATATGTTAACTATGGGCTAGTTTCATAGTCTTAAAAGAAATCAATTTGTAAAGATTTTAAATGAAAAAAATTAACACTCAGAAAGATTGGAATTCAAAAAATTTGACCTACACTCACAAGGAATAGAGGAAGACGTGTTGCTCCATGACACTTAGTTTATAGATTTGTCATATGATCTCTGACCACATTTTTACCTTAATGTGGATGTTGTATATTTTTTGGATTAACCTAAATTTCCTTCCAAATAAGTTAAGCTAGCCAAATGCAAATTACATTTTTAAAATATTCAATTTTTCTTTTTGAAAATAAACCTTTCAAATTTAATAATATATATTTTTATATAATATTTATTATATTAGATAATAAATATAATATAAATAATATATTAGATAATAAATATAATATAAATATAATAATGCATAATAATAAATACATAGTACAACTTTTTTATATTTAGATGTAGTGATTGGTGAAATTCATTGATTATGTAATTAATTCTACATATTGAAAGACGTGAAGGGAGCAATAACACTTTAATTCTATCAACCAATTAGAAATGAGAAACA